>BMAO01020083.1:0-17625 GCA_019973975.1 Trichonephila clavata | reverse complement strand
TTTACAAGTATTGTAAGCAATTTTTATGAGTTGCATTATATTTGGTTTTAAGTTATTGGTTTTTTTCGCGAATCGATTTGAAATATTGGTTTTGTAAGACTGTGTTTTGGGTTTAACCCCTTAAGCGGTAAATCTTTTTTACCCTAAATGTTTAAAAATAAGGCTCATTTCTTAAAATTTGTTTATAACTAAACATCATACTAATTTCCATCTTCACCGCAAGAAAAAAAAAATGCCGGACAAAAAGCATTTCAGTACCTTAGACAAACTGCATCACCTTTTCAAAATATCACTAAATAATACACCATAAGAATTTAAAATAAGTCGGACCAAAGATAGAAAATATTAGTGCCCGTACGCTGTACGGGCAAACCAGTTGCGGTCAATTTTCGGGAATTCGTACTTTGCAAACCACTTAAGAGGATAAATAGCACAAATGTTGTATATGCTTTTTATCCCTACAATATTTTAACTGAAAGATATTAAAAGTTAATGTCATTTCTTAAAAAAATGATCCCGAACGTAGTCAAATTTACCTTAGTGCTGTAAAATTAAAAGCTTAATTCTTATGTTCACTGTAAGGAATGATGGGGGCTGCAGCATGTGTTAAATTGCATTGAAATGCAGCATATTATAAGATATTGTGTAGAAATTTCGTAACTGACATGAAAGCTTTTATAGTCAATTTGTCATAAAATCCCGACTGCATGTAGCCTATAGTTATGTTGTTCTTGTGTGGCATTAATGTAAAAGGTATCCGACTGCCCTAAAATCATCAATTTTCCGAACATTGGTAAATATTTAAGATTTTATTATATAGGACATCGTATTAGCTTTATAAAAAATACCAAGTTTATCATTTTCCATTAACTAGAACAAAAACTACAAACGTTTTAGTAAAAGCAAGATGCCATTACTTTAAAACGCGTTTTACTCGAAATGTGTCTTTCTAATAAATACTCAAAGGGGGAATAATTATCTGAAATTTTTTTGTGTGTGTTCTATATAACAAAAAATGTTTTAACCTTCAGATTTATCAATTGATGTTTTATTACATTAATTTACAGTCCCTTATGTAAATATAAAAATTCTTTTAAAGCAATTTTAATGTAATAATTAAGATAAAGTGCTCTAGTTTTTGTAAAAAAAAGTTAAAAATATCTCTTATCCTGAAGGTCATTTTAAAAATGAATAGCAAAGAAAATCATCAAAATTGAAAATTTGTTCCTAAACTTTTGGTACAGAATGGGCCCAGTTTATGTAATTTTTGGTAAATGTTTACCAATTATTGCCCATTTGGTTATAATAATTTATTTTTCTTCTTAATGCTTGCATATTTTATTAAAATATACTAAATAAATCCAAAAAACTACAAAAAAAAAAAATTCCCACACTTCCTTTTTTTTAAAAAAGTCGCAGGTAATCGGATACCATAAGTAAGAATAATACATATTTTTTTCAGATTACAAATGCAGTTTTAGTCAGTAAATAAATATAATGGAATTTTTGAGGATCACTTTTTATTCTTATTCCCTTGCTTTTAACTCTGACTATTAAAACATCCTATATTTTTAATACAATATAAATATGGTTTTAAAAAAACAGGTATAAAAACTGCTTCAGGTTATACATAGGCACAATACAAATCGCTTTGAAAAGTAAATACTTATATTTACTTTTCAAAATGATGGAACGCTGCATCTCATTAAGATTGAATAGTAATCCGTTTACCGACATAATATGCCATCAATCACTACTCAACAATCACTCTTTGAAGGTTAAATGGTGGTTGCTTATTAACAACTTCCGAACATAATGCTGTATAACATATCAGTATATGGTCAACAGCAAAGAACAGAAAAACACTGCTACACATTTCTTTCCTACAAATAAAGGCATGTTATCGAGACATGCCGGACGATACGCAGAAGGGGGTCTTGCGGGAAAACAAGGGGTTGGGGGTCGCTGCAATGTTGCTTTCATCAACCACTCAGGCAGACCCTTGGAATCTAATTTAATGTGCTCATTTATTTCCAACTAGAGGAGGAATCGCAGTCACGGAGGGCTTAGTCCTGCAGGCATGGTTGAGTCGTCTCAACACAAAGGATCCCGCAAAGGGTAAACTGGGCGGGGTTCCTTTTCTAAGCAGCTGATGGGAATAGATGTGGGTGAATCCCCCTCCCTTTCTTCATAATCCCATCCCACCCCGATTCAGTTCATATCCTCTATGTGTGAAATATGAGGACCGAAACTTGGAAATTAAATTTCCATTTACTATTGCTCAGTCTCTGGCGGTCGGGGCGGTATTATTATGTGCCAGGTTTTCAAAATTAATTGAGAGAGCGCAAGGAGGGGGAGGATAGAGGTTAATATGCTCTTTATTAATCACTTCTGGTGTGTCCGATGGTTTGATCTTTTGACGTCGCTCCCGTGTCCACAATGGAATTATGAATGCTTACGATGAGGAATGGATTGCGGATTATATATATGGATTCGTATTTAATTGTTTGCGATGCTTTTCTTTTCAAGTTTCCGAAGATGTTTGCTTTATTCCCATTTTTGAACGTACAGGTTAATTTTAAATCTTATTAAATTTAAAAACTCGAAAAATGTGTCAGGAAATATTCATATGTTTTGTCCTGGTTCATTTCTAAGATAGTTTTTCATATTTTATATTTTATTATATGGATTTAGTACAAAAATCTTTTTCTTTTATTTTAAGTAAACTTTAAACTAGTTCAGCATCTCACAATATTGTGAATGCTTGAAAAAAATAAAAAATACGATATTCTTCCATTATACTTCCTTCTATTACATGTACTTCTATTGTAATTTTTTTTTACTTGCAATAGGCATCTATAAGAAATATATATTGTTTCCACAGAGCCTTTTAAATTTTTGATACCATTTAAATTCTATATAGTTCTATATATATACGAGAGGAATCCACAGCCCTTACATGTCAGTTTAGTTGAACATTCTATCCCCCCCACATCTTCGACACCCCACCCATTACTACGACTTTAACTCTGCTCCTGACCGGGAATACGTAATGATTATTTGAGCCATTGGAATAAACTAATTATACAATAAACGACTGATTTCTTAATTAATCACGATCATCCACAACACGATTGCTTAGAAACCATTCAATTCAGGTCATTTGAGAAAAGCAATTTTCTCACTCCCTCATTGTGAGATATCCGACAATATTATACTAATACACTTGAAATTTGGCTGGCATGTTTCTCTTGTTGTGTAGAAATAATCTAAGAACTGTTTTAGGAAAAACTGTATCCCAAGGCGATGTTTAGGGGTCGTTATGGCAAAAAATTCCTTTTTTTTAACTACTACGCCTTTTTGGCAGGCATGTTTCTTTTTGCTGAGTAAAATGGAATCGGAGAGAGGTGCGGATGCGTAATGGTTAAAAAACTCCAGTTTTTGAGGCTATTAGACTAGCAGACTTCAAACATGGTAGGCAGGTTTATTTCGTTCAGAAGAACAGGTCTTGCGAAAACCATCTTCCACAGTGGTGTAAAAGATATTTAGATATTTGTGTCAGGCATATTTATATATTGATTGATAGATGAACCTGTAAATTACCAGGATATTCAGCTTTATTTATTTATTTTATTCCATAATTTAAATTGCTAAATCGTTCTTTCTTTAGAGATTCTTTTGAAGTTTGTTATAAGTATTCAAATATTACATAAATTACGCCTTAATATTCATTTTTTTTATCCTACCATCTGGATTAGTATATTTTTTAATGTATGAGCGTGCGAGGAACAGGTATACCGGCAAATATTTAAGCATGCTCTACATATTATTTCACACATTATTTTTCATTACGAGTCTACCCATAAAAACCCGTCGAAATAAATACTCCTTAACATATCCATAAGAAGCTTACTGTATTGTATATTGATGCAATTATGAATGCTTAAGATAATAGCGGATTATACATTGAAGTTTAATTGCTTATCCAGCTTTTTCTTTTAAATATGTTGAAAAATTTAGTTATAATCTCATTTTGGAAATCAAATTTTAATTTTTATTTTTATTAGTATAAAAAATTTCAGAAATGAATTTACTTGTTTGTATAAAATGTATTTTTATTTCTTACAAACCTATGGCATGTTTTCATAAATAGAATAAAATTCGATTGCCTTTTTCAGACTTTTAATTATGTAATGAAACATCGTGGTTTTTTTTAAATTTCTTTTTTTTTCCGAATGTCCTATTCGATTTTCTTGAGGCGGAATATGGGCAAGAAGGCATGTAAAACATTTATTTATTGATCATTCTTCTTTAGAGATGGCACGTAGCAAGAGATGATTTTCACAAAGCAGCAAGGTACCAACGACATTACAAAAATGCAAGATCGAAGCTTATGACGAACAAAAGTGTTCTCCTCTAAAATCCAAAAGCCCTCAGCTTTTTTAAGTCAAAATTTTTTTTTATTTCTCTATAATAACATAATTTTAATCTTTGGAAGCCAAGTAGTTAGATCCATTAGTTGATGCAATATTACTTTAGCCCTTCATTGACTTGGCTCTTATAGTATTCTTGGAGTTTGCAGTTATTACAGTATTTTTGCACCCAAAATAAAAAAATTCCAGAAAATAAAAAATAAAGGGATTAACTCTCTTGTGCTTCAATATCAATTCTCCAGTCCCTTCAGCCACATGATTTTTAAATAAGACGACGAAGTATAAAGAAATGTTAGGTTCACTTCTTCTAGAAAAAGGAAAGCATTTGCTTATCTTTTATCCATCCACGATAAATCCTTGTTCATTTTAATCGCTAGTGAGCTGAGTTTGCAGATATTTGTTTTAGTGAGAACGGATTAGACTGATGATGGAGTAAAGTGGTATATATATATGTGTATAAGATGAGATTCTTCTTTAAAAAAGACTCGGAAGGATTTCATGTGAAATTTAAAACCAACTACAATACCTAAAAAAAGTAATTAATAACTTTGAAATGATCAGTGTAAAATTGTTCATAATACGAATTACTGGAAAGTCACATTTACTTACACCTAGGCTGAAAAGAATCGCACTGAAGCGAGCCGTGAGAGGAAATTTTTTTAATCGGATACTATATTGTCGATGGAAGTTTAGTTCAAGCTGTACGGTTTACCACATATTACCAAGTAATAAAAATATAATAAATGAAAGTACAACCGTCATAAGCAGAATAGCACAAAACGCGACTCGTACAGAATTCATCATTTCCAGCGAAAATCTGCACCGTGGTTTCAGACGCGAAGATCAAGCTGAATAGATCGGACGACTTATCAATTATTACTGATGTGCCCTGCGTGCAGTGGAAACATATTTTTCGAAGCTGCAATTAGGAGGTGGCTATGAAGTGTTTTGGGTTGGGTTCGGTACCAATAACACAATCCCAATAATCTTTTTGGAATCGAGGGTAAATTCGAAAGCTTATCAGAACATTGTGACAGGATATTTGCTATCTGAAGCACTTCTGGTGAAGTATGGTGATTATTTCCTCCGAGATAATGCCTCCATTGATATGTAAGTGCCAACCATGTCAGATTCTCAGCAAATGACATAAATTTACTGGACTAGCCATAAAAAAATTAAACTCAATAGGAAACTTACGGGATTAAAACAAATGTTATATTTATGTAAATCACAAATTCTATGTCATTTAAATGAACTAATAAAAGCTTTTAAAAGAATTGGAACAGTCCCAATAAATACTCTAAAATATTTGCGACTCTATAAAACTCCCATTAAATAAGAATAAAATAAAAAGTGTGTGTGCTTATGACCACACGATAGAAGTGAAAACTTCAAATTTTGTAATGTTATTTCCGGCATTAGCTTGGTCAGAATAAAAAACAAGGGGATATTAGTATTGCCCTATAAAATTATTCACTCTCATGTGTCTGTACTTATAAAGTAATATTTTTTGCAAAATATAAAATCCTATTTTTGAAATAACTGTATTCTAAGAAGAAAACAATAGGATTATGGTAGCAGAAATAGGTTGTAAATAATTTATAAAATCAAAACTATTTAAATATCTAAAAAAAACTGTCTCAAGCTCTGTTCTATAGTTCATCGTGCTTTTACTTGGATCATTGGACATTATTAAATTGAAAATTTTGATTTAAAAAAAAAGTTTTTTATTTATCTTTTGAAAAATCTCTACATTAAAAACCCCACTTAAAATCAGATAACAATAGCCGAAGCGGCTATTCTGATCTTTAGTAATTTGTTCAGAAAGCCGATCCGGCTTCAGTGTCGATAACTAAAATTTTGTGAATGAATTCGATAATTTTCTCTACACTTTGATGTTGTAAAATATAAATAGCAACCATTAGAATTATTTTTCAATTTCTGCTCTACATTTCGCTGCATAAATTTCTTCGATACTTGTCTGATTAAACCCAAATGATTCTGTGGTATTTGATGCAACATCCATCCTCTATATAGTATAATAAAATGAATTATAAGGAAGTTAATGCAAGTTGAATAAAATACGAATTGATAATTGAATATTTAAATAAATAAAGCAGGGAAAAATAAAAACCAAACATTAATTTAATTGGCCTTAAATTTCTTCATTTTTCGATTATCCTTCGCCATTAAAATTTCTTCACTGCGCAATTTTGAATAACTATTTAAGCATATATTCCCGAATGTAATGGATATTTTTTCAAAAATATGAAACTGCAGATGTGTTATAGTTTACAGAAGATGAATGAAACGAATGCAGCACATTCCATAATTCATATTATTCCAGATATGCTTCTGTTATGCTTGTAAAGCAAGATAATTGGCAATCAACTTTAAGATATTTTGACTCGAATCTTTTCGATATTAACAAATTAAAAATAAAATGTTGCGTTGAAATAATTTTCATAACAATATCTGTGGATATTTTAAAACCTCCTCTATCTAGAAGACTCAAATATTTTGTCCTCTCGATGTTTTCTGAATCGAAATTGTTTTTTTTTTTCATTTACAACAAATATATATCTGCAATCAGATCATTTGAATGTTATATTATGCACGCAATAACCCGCTATGTACATTCAAACTTGATACTTTTCTACATAAATATCATCTGATTTATTTTTAAATTCCCTAGGGATTGTCTTTTCCGAAGTTTGTATAAACTGTTCATCTTTTGGGAAACAAAAAACTAACTATTAAAACACACAAGAGGGAAGACTGAGTTTTTCTCAAAACTCGAGGAAAACACCCCACTTTTGATCGCGTGATTTCTTTGGGGATGGGCATGCCGCGGACTATTGAATCTTGACCGACCCTGTCCAAACACGATTTCCGACGAAAGGCGAAAAAAGCCGAATGAGTGTTACATTCCCGAGCGTGACGCCGTAATTTAAATTCACTTTTCAGCAAAACGAAGGCTGCGGTAGCCTAGTGGTTTTGGTCAAGTGGTCATGGCTGGCAGGTCATGAGTTTGAGCCCAGTACCACTAAAATCCCGCCGTGTAGAGGAGCGATGCACGTAAAATCTGTCGAGAGATCAAACATTGGTGAGGTGCGGTAGTTAGGAGAAGGGGTGCCTGCTCAGTTGTCGTCCTCGTCACTTGACCATGGTTCAAAATTACGAAGACCGTCGCCAAAAGCTCTCATGTAGCTAAGACAGTGCGACGTTAATATTCACTCACTCACTCAGCAAAACTAAAGAAGTTACCACTTCAAAAATTAGTAAACGAGAGAATTTATGTTCGAATTATTAATTTTTGGTCATAATCTGTGGTGCCGTTATATTTTCCTTCGCGTTTCTCAGTTAAAAATTGTTTTTTGTTAAGAAAGTAAAATAAAATTCGCAAGATATTTATCTGAATATTTTAACGAGATAGTTTACTTAAATTCTTAATTTTTCAATTATGTTAACCAAATGTAATAAATAGCTTAGTAACTCACATGGTTTTACTTCCTGATCTTACATTTATTTCTACCACCACTGCATTTACTGAAGAAATACTCATGCACACAATTGCTGGAATGGACCATGAAGGAGTTTTCTACAAAACAAGAGGTATACAACAATTGAATGATTAATTAACCGGTGTTCCTATCTACTGATTAAATAAAAACTTGTGGATCTCTTAAACATAATCAAGCTTGAGACATTGTTATCATTCTTAGTTGTAGTAGTGAACTGCTTAGTCCAACGGCTGAATGGTAGTGCATCGCGCTTCTACTCCATGGCTCAAACCTCGGGCTCGGCAAGGTTGCCTCAGCCTTTCATCCCTTCAGTGGGTTGATAAATGAGTACCAAGTTTGCTTGAAAACTTACTACTGAGGGTTCGCGTCAGACTAACTACCTGAACGGAACATCTGCTCATGCACCTCAGGACGAAGGTCACGTATACTGAGTTTGGCACAGCAGGCCTTGGCCCTCATGGGCTGTTGCGCCATTGAGTTAAGTTATGTAAAATGTTTTTATGAATACAAAGCTTACTTTAAAAAAAATAATTAGGGGATTTGAGATTTAAAAAAACAACAAATTTAAACTTGGTACATACATAGCGCATTATGGTCCGAACGACTAGTTTTAATAAAATGAAATTAAATCTATATGAATCGCCTTACTTATATCAGAAAGCGTATACATTTTTTTAAAATAAATTACGTTTAGATGTTTGAAATTCCACTCAGACTATATTAAGACCTGTTATTGCTCAGGATTTAGCTAAATGAGATAGTATTTAAACACATTTATCTTAAAAGATAATTTTCTATTTATTTACGTAATTATTTTCTTTCAGTTCCATGAATTGCGGTATAAATTTAGCTATCGTATTTTCAATAGTAGAAAAATGAAGAAAAAAAAGAGTGATTTGTGGAATATATAATGAATTAATATGCTTTTTGACTTTTAATATAAATTGACCAAAACATATAAATTCTTATATGATGCATTTCGAGTGTACGATATAATTATAGTAATTATTGTTGAAATTATAATTTTCTTTTTTCCAGATAAAAATTAATTTGATCTCTAATTTACTTCTAGTGTATATGTTTAGTTTATGTTGTAAAAGAAATAACAAAGAAACCTATGTTAATGTTATACCAAAGTACTTTTAAGTTAAAATCATTATAGAATAAATATTTACGCCAAACACATAGAGTTCGAAATTTCGGTAGTAAAAATAATCGTACTTCTTTCAGTTTAGACGAAAAAACTAAGAAATTCAAGAAAAAAAAACTCCAGAATAATGCATTTTCGGGAACGAGTTTAGCCTCAAAGGAAATCCTCGATTTGAGGGGAAAAAAGGAGTTAAAGATAAAAGAAAACACATCTCGCAATGGAATTTGAGAATCCAATAGTTCTCAACTTGTATCTACTTTCTCTATCCCATAAAAGTGTCCAAAAGACAGGAAATTCCTAATGTCTAATGCCCCAAGTCTCTTTGTCCTTGAAATCCACTGTTCAAAAAACTGTGAGAAACGAGAAATTGCCAAGCTAGCCAACCGCAAACTGATCCGGCCTGCTCTAGATTCTTCTATATCTTTCGTCCTCTTTTTACCCTTCTTTTCCATTTCAGGCGTCAAATTCCTGGCAAGATAAGAACCGAACTGACGTCTTCCACGATCCGCAGGTGTTAGAATTTTTTTACCCTCCCGCCGGTATCCCCTGGGAATATAGAAAGTAGATCCCTGGGAAATCCCCCGGAGGTCCTGGGTAAGCAGATGATTTGTCAAGTGCATTAGAGGGGAAACCTGGTAGTCGAATCATAGAAATTGCGACTGGAGAAAGAGACGCAATGAGTTTCACCAGTCTGTACTGACAGGGTTAGAATGACCCGATTGAGCTTTTAAACGATGCAGTTGTACCTCAGCAAATAAGTTTTATTACTTGGAAAATTCGTCTTTTTTTAAGAAAAAGAAAACTAAAAAAAAAAAATCCACATTTTTTTCCTTGCTGTAAAACTGAACTCTAGAAAAGTACCGCAATCCAAATGAATAACATTTAAGTGCAATATTTTTTTGTGAAATATTTAATTTCTTTAACAGCTACAGTAAAAGCGTGTTAGCAAAAACCTTAAACGTCGGTCCTACTAAATATAACCACATTATTTTTCTGTTACCTTATGTAAATTTATGTGCTCCAAAAATTTATTTATTTATTGTCAATCGAAACAACTAAACGAAACTATGTTTAGTAGTTAACTGACTACTTTCGAACACTTGATTTTGTAAAAGTGCATGAATTAATATTTTTTTTTATGCTTAGCATCACTTAAATAAGAATATACCTATAAAATTGTTCTAAGATTATTGTTACAATAAAAAAAAATTACTTAAATGCAGATTTTTATTGGAAAATTAAGAAAATAATAAATTTTTTACATCATTTTTCTTTATGGAAAGTACTTCTATAATAATATTTTCCGATACATAGCCAAAACCTCTGTACAGAGCCCGAACTAAGGTTTTTGAAACACATAATTTAGAAGAGAATTAATTTATTAATAAAAATAATAATTTGAATAAAAATTGCCGGTTAATATTTCAATTGATAGTAACTCTGAAAATAATGTTAATTTTTCAAAAATCTTAGCTCAGACTGCAGAGAGTATGCTTAAGTATATATAGCGGGGGGGGGGGATTAAATTTTTGTAGCTTTTTGCATAATTGGATAATGTGTTTTGAAAAAAAGGACATTTTTCTTCATTACCTGCCGAAACATTGCATTTAAATAATTTCTTATTGTAATAATATCATTAAAATAATTTTATATGTATATTCTAGAACAAAACAGATTCAATTGTATGCTTTTGAAAAATCATGGTGGCGAACAAAGTCAGAATTTAGTGAGTTTTTAAGGTATCTAAGTTAAGACTAGAAATAGACAAGAACTTTTTCATCTAGAAATTTCGAATATTGGTATTTATACGTATATATATATATGTTTCCGTTAAAGTGTATAATTCGGTTATTTCATAAAATAACAAAGTATTTCATGAAATTAATGGATAAATCGGTTAAAGTATATAATAGACGATAAATTTCAAGCTTTACCTAGTTATTCTACAAAATAACTAGTTATTCTAAGAAATAACTAGGTATTCTATGAAATAACTAGGTGTTCTATGAAATAACTAGTTATTCTATGAAATAACTAGGTATTCTATGATATAATTAAGGATAGGCCGTTTAAGTGAAAATAAACAATTTCAAAGATGTTTTATAAATTAGTTGAGCATAAAAAGATAAAATCTCTCGAAAAATACATTTTATTCCCTTTACGTGTGAATAATTGATAAATAATTAGGGAAAGCAGATGATATGATTTATTATTTCTCTCATATTTTGATAACATTAGTTAAACAGAAAGGGGAAAAAAGAATATGTTGCAAAAATTTATAATACTTAAATATTATCAATAAAAATACATGCTGGGAAGAAAAACTAATGCTTCATAAAAACATTGTGTAACGGATTTCACACTTTACCGGCAACATATACAAATTAATTTTGTCGGATAGGTTGAAAAATCCCTAGTATAGGGAACGAAAAAAAAAATTAAGTACAAAGAAAAAGTACAATTTTTTAATGGGCTGTGAATATTTTCATACACTTTTCAAATGTACTTCTGATAAAATAACTTAATTTTGATAAAATAACATTTTCTCCTGATAAAATAAGTTTCGATACAGTTGATCCACTGAAAGAGGTTTAATAATTCAACATATCAAACACCTACACCTACACCGATCACTATTACTGTACAGCCATTAACATGAATTATATAAAATAAAGCAGTTGATCCCTACAGAAAGTACCAATTATATCTAATGAGGACGGCGACGACAAAGATTTGCGAGGTTAATAAATAATACTGTGAGTCACCAAACAGTTAAGATACGACGTGCCTGGGGACGTACATAGCCAATGATAAATAAAACGTAATTATGCATATTTAATACTGTCCCAAATACATGATGAAATTCACCATCACTGTCCTCACTGTGCCACTCCACTAATAGCGGCTTTTAGGGCTAAGTAACAACGTTACAGTGATTAACCGTTCTCGTAACCACCAAACATTTTCTGAATGGCTGAATCATTCTAAAAATTATTCCTCGGACTACATTTTCGTAACGAAGTCTGAGATTGGTTTAATTTAACAAGGGATATTTAAGAAACTAAACCTAGATTGCTAGTATCTGAAGAAGAAAACACATTTTGCTTCTGTTTCTGGGTAGTGCGGTTTCAAAATCAAAAAGGATATAAACTTGTTTTCGAATAAGTTATGTGATGTTGTGTAATGATGTTTATTTAATGGTATTGTCGACTGATTTAAGACGCTCAAGCTTTCACAGATTGTTTTGTTTCGTCTAAGATAATTTTTAAGAACCTAAGTACGTTTATGTGTTATGTTAAAGTATTAAAGACTTATTATTAGAGGTCTCACTGTTAAAATCATGAAATCTATTTTAGATAAATAGTTAAGAATAAGTGTGTGATTTATTTTGTACACAAAAGTTGAAGGAGGGTATAAAACACAAATTTTGAAATTCATAAATAAACTAACTACTTTAGATCATAAAAGACCTAGCAATGGTTGCATTGAAAAATTAAACTCCTAAGACCTCAAAACTTTCTTATTGCATCTAACAAAGCTAATTTTCATTTGATAATGTTGAAAGGATTATACATGAAAGTAAACAATCCCTTAGTAGGTCTTACAATTTTTGAAGTATACTCTTCGCTGATTATAGAGAATATTTTACTACGCAGAATGCAGCCCGGGTAATAGTATTATTGCATTTTCTAATTTAATTTATATTTTGAAAGAACATAAATATTTTAAGATCGATCGATAATATCTTATATATATATATAAGTTGGAATGCTTCATTTTAAAAACAAAATATATTTTTCAAGTACGGCATACAGACGTAAGAAAATATATTAAAGTCTTAGTATATTGTCTTATTGAGCCAGAAATTTTAAGTACTTGTCTAGGGATTAACTTTCGTGAATTTTTCATTTGACCTTGGTTATAAATTATGTTATCTGCTAATAACCAAAAAAATGATGTCATTTGAAAAGAAATCCAATTTTTTCTAATACAAACTAATACAAAAATGTTTTTTGGTCATTGAAATAATTCAATATTCGGTGTTTATATTATTCGTTAAATAGGGGTTTTTGCCTCCATTTTAATTGGAGAAAAGGAAAAATTCGTTAAATTGTGAAATTCGTTAAATAGAGGTTCGTTAAATCGGGGTTCAACTGTAACATGTTATCCTCGTCACTCGACTTTGGCGAAAAATTCCAAAGTGAAGTTATATCTGATTGACTAATTTATTATTAACGTCGCACTTCAAAGTAACACGAGAGCTATTGCTGATGTAGGACATAACCCCAAACTCTAGGCTGAATACTGGTCATGAGTTGAAGCTCATGACCAGCATGATAACACTATGAGGTGGACCCAAGCATATTAAAAAGCCGAAAACAAAAGATAATTTTTTTAAAAAATTATTTATTTACTGAAAGTTAACAAGAAAACAAAAGATAATTTTAAAAAAAATTATTTATTTACTGAAAGTAAACAAACAAAATACATTCTGACATAAGAAAAGATAAACTTACACTTGCGCTGATGTACTACTGTTATTAATATATCAGTACTGCACAACATATTTTAAAATTAATTTATCTATGCTAAGTTAAGAACATGTTTAACTATTACCCCATGAGTTTGTCATATATAAAATTTTTCAAAAATTAACACTTATCTTGATAATTTGTATGGTTTATAAATAATCCCTTAACTGTTAGTTGAAAGTTATGCGATTCGTCCCCAATGACAGTTTTCCACGTATGCGCGCGCGTATGTAATGTACTTGGGGCGGGGGGGGGGAGAAGGAACACATCATGAAATCCCTTCATGTAATTAAATCCTTCGCAAACATTGTCAAGGTCCTCTTATTTCATTTCTAAAGCCTTCAGAATAATTGTATGAATAGCAGTGCACAGAAAAATCGTACTTCGGAAAGACGTATAAATACGTCCGGGGCATTTAACACATTATTTGAGAGAGACATATATATATACGCCTGTGTCACTTAAAAGGTTGACGTCGTATTGTAGCTTTAGTGTCAAAGTGTTGTATAATTGAATTAAATGCATTGCTATTAGTATGGAGGGGGAGGGCGCAATGAAAATTATGATTGATATTGGGTCACAAATATTGAAAGTTTGAGAAGCACTGCTGTATATTGTTTCAATATATGCACATCCTGATTATTTACGGATACACAGGCAGTGTCAGAAAATTCGTATTTTTTGCTTCCAAAGAAAAACAAACAAAAAAAAATCATTATAAGTTTTCTTAAATGTGAAAAAAGTTCTTGACATTTATCTATTAAAAGTAATAGAATATAGAACTGGAAAATTATTTCAATGATTTTTTGCCATACACATTGCTAAAAAAAATATACATTCTATCTATATAATTTTATTCCACTACAATAGAATGCAATTACAGTAGAACGTCGTTTATCCGAATCAAATGGGACCGGACACAGTTCGGATAACCGAAAACCAAATGCGATCTATGCAGTTTATGATACTGGACATTATACAAATATAGAAAATCCTCGCATGCGGGAAACGTGCTTGAAGAAAATTCCAAATAGGTGCAAATTGTCGCAATTTTACGTTGATTGTGGAAAATAATCACTTATTTTTCGCTGTACCATTGTACACCCTCGTTTTTTTTCAATGCAAGGTCTCTAATTCTCTGAGCAGCTGTAGTTGAGTTGGACAGCACTCTGAATGTTGTTCGTACCGCTCCATAGCTGTCTCTAACCAGGAAACACGTCAGCATTTGCTACTTTCTTTTTGTTGTCCTCGTCTTCATCCGTTTCATCGTCGACAGAGTCGGATTCTTCTTACACGGAAGTCACAATCTCGTCATATTTAGCATTTGAAATCCTGTCTTCTGCATCGCATGCCATCCAGGTTTCTACATCAACAAAACTCAACAAAAGAACACTATAAACCTCTCACTTGGAAACAAACTGACATAATATTCCGCGCAGATGTTTACTAAATCACACACAGCTGAAATCCCAGATATCCCTCACCTTGGGTTTTCCCGTCACTTTTGGCTCACAGGAAACAACTGCAGATCATTGCACTGTTTGAAAACGTATCCGGACTTTGGTTCGGATATTTGACGCTCCGGATAACAAACGTTCGGATAAACGACGTTCTACTGTAGAGGTAAAATGTTTGTTGATATGCTTAAATGTAATATCTGTCAAATTTTTCCTTAACTTATTTTCTTTCAAGAAAAATGAAGAAAGTACACTTACTACTCGTAGAAAAAAAATGTTTAAAAAAGCAAGAGTCGCGTAAGTTAAACTGACAACTTCCAAAATAATAAGAAAACGGCACGTCAAAACGATTAAAAATTCCTGAAATTTCTTTTCTAGTGTATTTTTTTAACGCAAGTTAGAAGGATGATTACTTTACGTTGAAGAGTTATTTGCACGGATATCTTTAGTCTTAATATACTTTTAAATCTAACTTGAGAAATTCTTGAGTATAACTTTTAAAAATAGTGTGAAATTTTTGTTCCGTAAAATTAATATATTTTCTAGTGTCGAGTTGGAAAAAAGAATTATACCTTTTAAAAATTATCTAAAACAACGAAGAATATGAGAAATACTTTGTTTACAGTTAAAGTATTTTGAAATAAAAGATTTCTTTTTTAATTTTTATACTTATAAATAATATGAATGTGATTATGTAAAAGTATTTAAAAAGTAATAAAGGACAGAAAAATGCTTTTTCTTTTTGGGGTAAAGAATTAGAAACATCATTTTTTTAATAACTCTCTTGTATAGTTAGTTGATCGAATGAACGGAGTTACTTTAAAAATAACATGCATTTTTCTAAAGTTCTCTACAATAGTTTTCATTATGGAATATGTTCATCTTTGTTTTTGTAAATTTCTTAGAAATTTTATCAGAGCAGATTTATTATTAATAGGGTAATTAGATTTCTTAACAAAGATAATATATAAATGAGAAAATCAATTTATTTTTCAGGACCTAACTGTTATATGAAAATGGAAATCACAAATGCATAAGAAATATTTGATTCAAAATAAATGAAAGTGTTCTTTTCAATTATTTGACTAATTTGTATGCATTTTTTAAGGACTAGTTCTTGAAAATGTACGACTATTATTAAAAAAAATTCTGAGATAATAAGTAATTTAAAAAAATAAGCATATAAACTTTATTGAAAAATTTGTAGGACACAGATAACAATTCCCTCTCTTAAATTGTATAAAATTGTGTACAAAGATTTATAATAATATCTCTAGAATGTTGTCGAATATTTTCTGCCTTAAAAAATTTATTTATATCACTGCTTATCCATAAACTAAACTTGATGTTTTTTTAAAAATTGTTTTAAAGTAAAAAAAAGTATATTATTTTTTTATAAATTACACATTGAAAAATACTTTGTCTTCAATACACAAAGGAGTTTATATGCTTAACAATTAAAAAAGAGCTTAATGCCTGTAATAAATTATAAGTAATTTTGCAAGAGTATTACATCATTCTTTAGAATCCTAAAACTAAAATATAGTTTATTGTATATAAACAAATAGTATTTAACAGCTGCGTACAGTACGTTGCTCATTTTTATCACCTACTCATTCTTAAGTGAAAATCCACACGCAATTTGTATTGTAAGTAACAGAATATATTTTCGTCTTAGTTTAACGTAGCACGCAAACACGATTGTTTATTACCTGAAAAACATTGTTTTCAAATTCCTGTTAGCTAGAAAACCTTCAAAACAATGGTTTTGGAACTATAGAAATATATCGTTTAGTATGCTTAAGGCATAAGGATATTTTATTTGTTGTAATATGTTTCATACAATATTTATTCAAGGCAGCTTTAAATTATTTATCATTTTGAACTATAAACACTCATTGAAAAAATATACATTGTATGCTATTTTGAAAAAAAAAAATGGCTTTAAAATGTGGCTTTGTCTTAAGGATGCCTGCCAAGTGACCCACAAGTCTTTAATATTTAAAACTTCTGTAATTAATGGGATAATGTCATTCGTGATAAAAAATGATTCGCATGCTTTAAATGACATGGGCTTTTATTGAAACTCAAAAAATGCGAAAAATGCAAAAAATGGCGCTGGACATCAAAACGTCAAAGATGCTGCATGAAAATCATGTATAAAATTAGACTAGTTTCATGTAAATGCTTGTCCTCCTAGGACCACAGAATTCAATCCGAGAGATTGTTGATTGTGGCTTTACTTGATGTGCTATTCTATAGTAATCGTCTGACTTAATTAGGAATGTTAAAAGCCAGAAACAGACATCAATTTCTCTCCATACCTACAAATATGCTGTACAGTGCTGCAGGGCAGCTCTAGGGCAGAACAAACTGGACTCTATCCGGGCGGCAAATTTTAACTACGGCATTTGATCGAATATGGGAAATATTTTTTTCTGTTACAAAAAATTTGATATATTTTCTGAAATATTTTTGGTGTGAATTTGGTATTTTCATTTGACGTATCATTTTTTTCTTATTTGTACT
>BMAO01020082.1:0-18428 GCA_019973975.1 Trichonephila clavata | reverse complement strand
AACAAAAACTACAAGTGTTTTAGTAAAAGCAGATGCCATTACTTTAAGCAAGATGTCATACTTTAAAACGCGTTTTACTCGAAATGTGATTTTTTGAAAATATTCAAACTAGGTCAGGGATTGCTCAAAAGTTTTGAAAATAAATAACAGAAATTTTGTGTGTAAGTTCTGTATAATAGTAGAAGTGTTTTAACCTTCAGATTTATCATCACTGTTTTATTACAAAATTGACAGTCCCTTATGTGAATATAAACACTGTTTTTTTACAGCAATTTCATATAGTAACTGAGACAAAGTGCTCTAGTTTTTGTAAAAATTAAAATATCTCTTATCCTAAAGGTCATCATTTCGACAATGAATAACATAGCAACACATCAGAATTGAAAATTGAAAATTTGTTCATAAACCTTTGGTACAGAAGGTTATGTTATTTTTTGTTAATTTTTATCCATTTTTCCCATTTTAGTTATAATAATTTATTTTTCTCTTCTTAATTTTAGCATATTTTCCTTTAAATGTACTAATAAAAATCTAAAAAACAACATAAAAAATCCACGTATCTCCATTTTTTTTTTTTAAAGTTGTCGCAAACCAGTCGAATACCTTAAATTTACTAAAGCATTTTGCATAAATGAAAAGTATTTTTTGCAAATTTGGTTGAACAAATATTTTAAAAACCACGGGAAAAACTTATTCTGCTAAAAATTATTTACAAAAGATACGTAATCTAAGTAAAGATTAAAATTATGTATGCGAGCATATATAATAATCAAATTCAATTATTTTTCAATGCTGTCGTTAAAATAAATTCTGATTAATTTATTCTATATCATGACAGTGATTTCGTTTCGAAATATAATTTTTTTATTTTAGTTTTATTGAATTATGTATATTTCTTCAATATTGAAATATTTGTATTTAGTTAAGATGTGGTAAAGAAACGAAAGCAAAATCGAGAGATTGAGGAAAATTATCTGCGGAGAAACTTAATTTTTGTAATACGAAATTGTGTTTGAACTATCGTTAATTGTACAACCGTGTGCCTTCATTTTCTTTCAGATATATTCATCTAAATATTCCAATAATTACGTACATCATTAAATCGTGTAAATAAAGATAAGTAATAGTAGGTGTTTAAGGTCAGTTTTAACTTTTAAAAAATCTTTTTAAAAACTTTAATCCTTAGAAATATTTAGTGTTAAACGGAAGTAGTTTTTTTAAATTTTAGATATCTTTGCATATTTTCTGTTCATTACAAAGTAAATAATTCAAATTATTTCCTTCACTAATATAGATGTACGGCAAAATTTGTTTGAAATATTTATTACTCCAAATATACTTGTTCCATATTATGTGGATATATATTTATTTCATAGTTCTCACTTATGTTATAACAAGTATTTAACTTCTGTATTCTATTCAACAACTTCTTTATCTACAAACAATTTTTTATGAATATTGTATCATTCTAGTACAGTTTTCTGCCGATATTGTAGTTATGTGACGATAAATTTAGAGAAATGACCATGAGGGCTAATTTAAATTTTATCCAGGTTACA
Source organism: Trichonephila clavata (assembly GCA_019973975.1). NCBI lineage: Eukaryota > Metazoa > Arthropoda > Arachnida > Araneae > Nephilidae > Trichonephila > Trichonephila clavata. The sequence goes on along the minus strand of BMAO01020082.1, from coordinate 16,869 downwards.
TAATTTGTGTACCAAAATCATTACATAAAATGTAATTATATTGTGTTAATTTAAATATTTTAATTAATTCAAAACATTTAAATAATTCATAATTATATTTCCAATGCTGATTTGTTATGCATTCGCTCTATTGTGTTTTATGTAAAGAGATTATTGAACAATGTATATTTTTTTCAAGAAGCTTTCTCGAATTAATAGTCAAATAATTACATAATAATAAATTTGCTCTATATTGTAAACTTTAAATTAATTAAAGTCTCTTTCCAGCTTCATAAATTTTTCTACCTCTGACCTAAGACATAAAGAAAACTAATTGCAGCAAAGGTACTGCGGCTTAGTTGAAAAAGTGCAATTTTGCCTTCTGGGCCAAAGACTAATACGCAAGCGCGGTACTTCCATTGTTTAGATTCCACCAATCAGAGGAATCGAGGTTACGCTTATTAAGAAATAAACAAAAAAATCCTTCAAAATTGTGAATATTTTTCCTAATCGTTTTGATTTAGAGCTGGAGTATGTTTACTTGTTAACGAAGGTGTTTTCAGTATTAAATGACACTGTAATAACTGATGCTCGTAGAAATAGTTTTAAAATTAAAATGTATTTCGTGAGAAATATTAATGGAAAGAAATACTTATGAAAAATACTCATCTGTATTTTTAATCGCTTACTAAAGCATTATTTGTTTGTATATTCTATGAATATTTTATAATGAATATTCGTATAAGTGAATTAGCTTAGGGAAACTTTAAGCTGATTTGGTGAAGTAAACTGCATAGAAAAAAGTTTTTCTTCGTCCATATAGATAATTATTATTGACGAGAATTATTTCTAATCGTTGTAAATGTAAAATTAAATTTGTGTTGTTTGAACTATCTTTTGAAAATATTATTTCTCTAAATAAATTAACGCACCCAATTTACACCCATAGAATTACAGAAAACATAAAACAACATATATCATGGATGTTTTGACCTTTTATTTTAAGTGTAAACGTTGCATAGTCATTTTACAAAATTTAAAAATCAAATGAAAAGTTGAAAGCATTATAAATTAAAAAATAAAAGCATAAAAAAATTATCAGGCACAGAATACAATATCCTTTGAGCATTCTAATTAACAAATTATCACAAATCTCTTGTAACCTATTAACGTGATAACCCTTACCAAAATTAAATGTGTGCTCTTAAAAGCTTCTAAGTCTTTCCCTTATTAAAAATCAACTGCGTGATGACTTATTATTCGGTTCCATTTACCAAATATCGCGTTCTCTTCAATAACAATTCCTTTAGGCCACTTCTCAGCAAACAAATTGACATTTCAACGCTTCCTAATAAAATTGAGATCTGCATACTTAATCAACCTCTGGGATTGGCAATTCAAGAGGCGCATTAACCGAATATAAATCCGAATGAAAATTTCAGCGCTTGGAACGGTTTATTAAAGAATATATTGAAACGCGTCCCTGCCCTGGAAGATCTGCGCATCTCTTCGTCGGTTGCTAGGCAACCTTTCTCTCTCTTACCTGTTCTCGTCCGGGATTTCACCTGAGCTTAGTGGAATTTAGTGCCTTAATACGGTAAATGCTGCGTCTTTTATCTTTGACAAATGTTCAAAAGACCTTATTATCTCAGGGTATTCGGATTTGTTTGATGTCTTTCTCTAGCGCAGCTCAGAGACTCGTTGGGTCTCATTTTTGGATCACTGGAACCGGGAGGAAAGAAAATAAGACTTTTACAGTCTTACGAATTTTTCAAAAAAACATTTTCAGTGCTAATTTTTTTAAAATTATTTTCAAAAGGTTCTAAGGGGAAAAACAACTTATTCCAAGTGTTATTGCTTAAATAGCACAGGTATACAGACTTATACAAATCGAACTACTTTCGAAAAATCATTCAAATGCAACAGATTGGCACTTAAGCTTGCATCCAATTACTTTCCATAATAGGAAGAATTTTTTTGTGATAATTACATTTTTTTCTTATATAAAGGCTGAAAAAACGTTATACTATAGGAACAGTTTGTAAAATTAAAAAAAAGTAACTTTGCATTTGAAATGATTCTGTCTTATGAGTTATTCCTTGCTAATTTAAAAAAAAAAAAACATTTTACGCTTTTCGTATGTAGAGATCAAATGCATAAGAACATTATGTGATTTTGGTTAAATGGTCTGAATTATAATGGTCACTAAAATGAAAAAAAGGATTATTGCAATGGATGTCTTAATTTTAAATTATAGTTTTGTAACAAGGACAATGTTTGAGTAGGTTCCTCAATTTCTTAATTTTCCCACTATGTGAAAACTTTGAGATTCAGCTCCATATGATTTATTGTAATCATTTTTATTTTGCATGATGAAAAGTTGTATTGTATTCAGAACTAAAACCTTAAGTCTCGATATGAGCATCGTCGACCACAAAACTCGGGACCATAATTCTTGGTTATCGCTGTCAAAGAACAATTTGCTGGGAGTGCAATGTATAAGCATAAATGTTACAAATTCTGACAAAAATGTAATAAAATTATCTTTTTTATATCAACATATAAAAAAATTCAGGCATTCGCTTGCATATAAAAAGAAAATTAAATTTCAATTAAGGGGCAAATTATCTACCCTTTATTAAGTTTTGTTTCATTATTTACTTGTTTCTTAATAATTATAGACAGAAATTGACTGTAGTAAATTTTTTCGACTTTTTTTTCAATTTGATTCGTTTTTGAGCATTCGGTTGTTAAACAAATTTTTTGTGGACTCAAAATATTTTTAATATGAGGAAAGATTTTATTCTTAGGAATGTAGAACCAAAAGTGGAACTCATTGCATATGCAATTTTCACTCTTCAAATAATTAAATTTCTTCAGAAATAGCATTCGATAACTTACAAAATAGCTGTAAATTTATATTTAGAATTATCTTTTAGATTTTTTTCGTAGTTCTGTAAATTTCCATAACTCTGAAAATGTTTATCAAAATAGATCTATTTCAAACTTATCACCTTTTTACTCAAAAATTAAAAAATTTGTAGAGCAGTGCAGAGTGCTACTAAGATTTGTACCGCATGCCACATGTGGCATGCGTGCTATAGGTTGCCGATTCCAGGTATAGACTGAAGGAAACTACTGTACCTTAAAAATAGAACTAAGAGATTCAAAATCTTCGCTTAGTGTGGTGTGCAGTAAAAGTTAGGAAACTGAAATTCCAAGGTAAGTGTCGCCCTCAAATTTTGAACAAAGGGCCAAAATTTACGAGGTTTGACGCCGAAATATTTTATTTTTTGTAATATGAATTATATGTAATAGGCTAATTCATGTGCGTCACAGTTACATAACAAATACACTCAAGAGTTTCCAACAAATCAGCTCATGCGTCTCATTGTTGCCAAATTTTACTTTTTCAGAAATTTTCTTTTCAAAAATTTGCATTTGTTAACAATATTAGGAAAAGAACGCTCTTGATTTGATAGTGCTGCATTAATGTAAGGATTTTTTATTTATTTTGGGGGAAAAACCATCTTTGAAAAGTGTTGGCGCTTGAACATCTTTATTCAGTTATCAAATTTAAAATGACTCCTGGAGTTCACAAAGACCATATACAAAAAGCACAAATCCAATGCCTGCTTTGAATTCAATGGATTCACGTGATTACATTCATCTCGTGACCGACAGAAATTCAACCCATTGAACGAACAACCGTAGCCTATACACCATTTGGGTCTGGCAGCTTATATAAAATTCAACTACTTCAGGGATACATAACCTTTTGCTTTTGGTTAAGTAGACAATATTAAATCCATTGTAATTAATTATTTTATTACATTTGCCTTGAAAAACAATGCAGATGATTTTCTCCCAAAGAAATTATCTAAATCTCTAATGATCCAAACGCCCGGCTCTGCAGAAGCGTCGTGCTCGATGCCCACAAATCCCTGACTACAGCAACCATTACATTTCTTCTCATATGAACAAAAGTAAATACCTGAATGGTTTTAGACATCTCGTTTGCTACTTGCTTTAAACACTTTTGTATTATGTCTATTTTGACCAGACACAAAGGTTCGCAAACCATAGACCATAGTACCCTCTTAATTTTCATCAACGGTTAAATAACGAGGTTAACTCCCAATTTGGTACAATACTCTCCCTATCCACATCGATTTTATTTGATTTTGGCTTACGTCGCACTTAGAAGCAATACGAGAGCTATTGAAACCGAGCCTTGTAATTTCAACTACGGTCAAATGACGAAAACGATACTTGAGTCAGCACCCATCTTTCTCTACCATACCACTCCAAGACGAAGACTTTCAGTCTCTATAGATTTAACGTGCATCAATGGAGGATTTAGAGTTTTTATCTATTACATTCCTTAGGAGCTCACTCAATACTATAAACAGAAGGAGGATGGCTGGCTATCCATAAAAAACTCATTCTAACCCACGAAGTAGTTCTCAGAAATGTTGATATACAGGGTGTTTCATATTGAATGGAACAAAAAGAAAACATGATTGTGAACGTTGTAATTAATATATTTAGAAAATTCAAATCTACCTCAAAACTACATTTATTCAAGTTTCTACAGGTGTTCAATATGTGCCCCTCCGGTGACACGACAAATGTCTACACGGTAATCAAGCTCCTGCCACACTCGTGATAGCATATCCCCTGTGATGGAGTTCAACACTGCAGTTATCCGCTGCTTCAGTTCCTCTAAGTCCTGAGGAAGTGGACGCACAAATACCTTGTCTTGAGCGAAACCTCAAAGAAAAAAAACTCACAGAGCGTTAGATCTGGTGATCTCGGAGGCCAATGAAGACATGTCTAATCCTGTGGCTCATCACGGCCAATCCAGAGATGAGGTAGACGTTCGTTCAGGAATTCACGTACTCTTTTATTCCAATGTGGGGGAGCACCATCTTGCTGCAAAATGAAATCAGAAACAGCTTCCTCCAGCTGGGGGAGCAATCACTCAGAGAGCATGTCTTGGTAAATGTCCCCATTAATCGATTTTTCAGCAAAGAAAAATTAACCAAAAACACAACTGTTTGATAAAGCGCAGAAAACGCTCACCTTGGGAAAATCACCCTGATGTTCTAATGTTACATGGACATTTTCCGTGCCCAAAAATCGAAAATTATGGCGATTAACTTTGCCACATAAGTGGAAAGTAGCTTCATCGGTAAACCCCAGTGTGTTCTCGAAACCATACACGTAGAGCTTTTCTTGAAATTTCACACAGAAATTCTTACGCAACGGTTTGTCAGTAGGTTTTAAAGCCTGGGCCATCTGATATCTGTACTGCTTGAATTAGAGAAGCTTCCGTAAAACACGCCACACCGTTGTGTGAAGGACAGCCAGTTCTGCACCTGCACATCGCGTTGATTTTGAGGGACTCCGTAAAAACGAATCACGAATTCTTTCAACCAATTCGGGTTTTGTTTCCTTTCGTCCTGGGCTTTTGTTCTTCCATAAGCAGCAGGTATCCTGGAACTGCTTCACCCACCTGCTTATGTTATGCCGATGCGGTGGTTCTTTACGAAATTTCGTGCGAAACTGTCTTTGTACAACAGTTACCGAGGAGGTTTTGGCATATTCGAAAACGCAGTACGCTTCCTCCTGCATGGATGACATTTTGTTTAACAGCGCCTCTAGCGGCGAGTTCGTCATTCAATAATTTTTCTCTGTTGCCAAATAAAATGTGTATAATTGTAGTTGCAGACTAAATTTGTTTCGGCAGAATAAATCCATTACGGCAATCACACTGCGATATTCTTTTTGTACCATTCAATATGAAACACCCTGTATTTATTGCTCATATATGTGTTGATGATACATCCATAGATACTTCCCTGTCCATCGTTTTTATGCTACAGATTTAAGTTATCCACTTTGTTTAGTATCCAGATATTTATTGATTTTCATTAAGAGTATGTACTATGAGTGCCCAAACAGAAGCTCATTAGCATTATGACAGATCATTGTTGTCAGCGCTGTAATACTCTTGAAATCCTAGATTAGGAGTGTCAATAGCTCAGAATAGTTTGCTGTACTCATCAGAAGGAAGTATCTATTGTCAAAGACACAATGGGGGTTTTGTTATTATGCAGCAGATACATACTAGAGGAATTTCCCATCAATTTGTGATGAATTAGATTTAAATTAATTAAATTGTATGTGAATGTAGACAGCTTATGAAGTCTCAGAAATAGAATTTAACGCATGTTTTAATATTTCAGATAATAAATATATACATAGAATTCATATTAAATTATTGTGGCATGTAATTATAAAAAGATAATGCAAAAAAATAATAATAAAGTTAATTAATTCAATTAATTAATTAATTAATCAAAATTAATATTAGATTACGTTTTTCATATTGTTAATTTGCTTGAAAATTTGTTTCAATGAAATCCCTGGCGTTTAATATTTGTTACATTTAATGACTTTATGTTAATTGGGTCTATAAAATTCTTCAAATCAGTCTTTTTTTTCATCTTTAAAGAAATAGGCACCGCAAGAAATAGAGAATGGAAGTATAAAAATACACTTAAAACTATCTTCTATTGATTTTAAAGTTTATTTTTCATTTAATTAAGTTACAATTATATTTTTTTACTGAAAGAAACGAGAGCTCACCTACATAACAGTTGTAGTATTTTTATATTTAACCAAATGAATTATACAACGTGAGACTGTGTGTTTAAATTAAAATTTAGGATCTTCTCTATTCTTTTCTATCTTAATTAAATTAACATAAGAAAATACAAATCATAATAACTATGGATTTTACAGGAAATATTAACACGAGAAAGATTAGAATTTTAAATAAAAGAAATCTTATGAATTGAAAAGAATTAATTCTCTAAAAATAATTTAAAATAAACGTGCTTTGTGTAATAATAAGTTATAAAAGGTAAAAGAGATTTTATGAATTAAAAAATATTTCTCTAAAACTTTTTAAATACTATGATTTAAGCAATAATAAATTATGATATAAAGCAGAATGTAATAATGTAAAAAAAATATTGCTTTTAAAGCAGTTTTAAAATAATGTTTTACGTGAAAGTAAGCTAAAAACTTTTATTGGCACTGCAGTTCGAAATTTTTCCCCGTCAAGAGTTCCTGGTATATGAATATAAATAACTCGTTTGCGTGCTTTCTATTGCATTTTCAAGTGCCCAATATTTTGAAAAAATATAAATAATTTAACTGATCACGAACTTTAAACTATTTAACTGATCACGCATTTAATTTGTGCATTCATAAAACTTTTAACTATTACTAAAAAAATTTCCCCAACTCTTTTGGTTGTTTTTCAGCTTTTGCAATTCATTCTACATCTTTTTATTTTTTTATTTACAGGTATTCATTAATGTATGGCAAATTATAGAGTCCTAATGTTATTAGCCATACTTATGTATTTTAGATATAAGTATAGGAATTATTGTTTATTATAAGAGTCAGCATGCTGCCACAGGAATATTAAAATGATTAAAAATTACGTATCGACTCAATATGAATAATTTTAAAAACAAATTTTATGCGTAAAAAAAAAACATGAAACGAAAAAAAATTCGAACAAAAAACTGTTAATTGCTGAACAAATAGCTTATTTTCGTACGAAATTTTATATTGAAAAACTTATTGATTCATCGTGCAAAATAATTAAAGCATGTCATCCTGTTTTATTCCCCGCTCTATTACATATCCTATTAAGTTATCTCGGATTTGCATTTTAGCAGATAACACCCTAACTCACGTGCCAATATTTTCTCCCGATAACTTTTGTACCGCTTTAACACTTATTTGGTTAGCTAGATCACAGGGTCTTCCCTAATATAAATCTTTTGGGTTAGAGGCGAAAGTGTGCCAAAAGTCATCTCAATATTTTACCTAGATAACTCGACAGTTGGATTTGCTTTGATTTTAATTTACGTCGTATTCTGAAACAACACGAGCGCTATTGGTAACACAACTCACAATTGTGAGCCACGTTCAGTGAATAAAGCTTAACGTGCGAGGCACGATTTAAAGTGCAACAGCCTCTCTACACAGTGGATCTACAGTACACTCGGATTAGAACATGTGACTCAACAATGCCGGCCTCCAGTTCGAAACTATGACCACTCGGCTTCCGTGGCCACCATGACATTTGGACAGAATTCGTTTAAAAATCTCTCTGGGGAATATATATTAACTCAACGAATAAATCCCTACTCTTACAACAGCTAAAGATCGGCCAAATGCTTAAGGATTTTTTTGCCCTGAGTCAGAGGTCGCCAAATCACGTATCCTAACACACACATGCGTATACGCATGTGTGTGTTAGGATACATGAAGTTATATATATATAACTTCATAGATAATTCTGAATTTTTTCATTTTTGTTGTATAGATATTATTTTTGGAAAACAAGAAAACTTTAAACCTAACACTAATTTTTATCCTGAATACCTTAATTTAATACAGACAAATAGTAACAGCTATGAAGTGAATTGTCTTGATATAGAAATACAATTTCAAAGATATAGTTATAACTACTAATATTTATACCAAAGGAGATGAATTTAAATTCAATATTATAAAAATACCTCATTGGGAAAGTAATGTACATGTTTTAATATTCAGAAATATTATTTTCGTCATTATTACATACAAAACTTTTTCAAAAACTCAAATATTACTTAAATTTATATTACATAAAACGCAACAAATTTTATGTTTAAAAAAATTCAAGAAAAATAAAGAATAATAAACATTTTATTAAATATTGTATAATTCAAAAAAGTACCCAATTAAATTTATTAGTAGTTATTTGTATATAGAAATTCTAAATAGTAAGAATTAAATTCATTAGAAGCTTAATAGTTTATTATAATAGATTTTATCATTTTCCCTAGTTAGATATACTTATAGTTACCTACATATTCAAATTATCGTTTAAATTACGCATTCTTTTAGTTTTATTTTATCTATAGCAGTATTTTACAGACAATATATTCCTTAGGTCTCGCAAGGAACTGTAGTATTTTTGTTCGTACATGTACTTTATAATTAGTTTAGTACTATTAATTTTATACTTTTTGCCATGTATTACAGTTCAGCTAATACTATTCTTGGAATTGATGTTTGGATTCAGAATTTGGCAATAACTTGTTACTTGTACACATATTCAGCGCAGGCTATGCATTTTTTAATGCAATTTTAGGTACCTTTTTCTTGCAATAGATTTAGAAATTCAATCCATTGCTTTCAAACAATAGGATTTTGGATAATATTTTAAACAAAAAGGGAGAAGGTTGGTAGCCAGAAAATTTGTTAACCCCACAGTAATATAAATTATTTTATATAAAGAGCTATCCAAAGTCTGTAATACTGCAGTATCCATATTTTAAATTCTAATGCCTTTTTTAAACTCCAGTGTCTTTTTTTTTTTGTATGTTGCTTCATTTATCTTATGTATCATGTGTACTCCATGCATTACTCTACTTACTCTTTGGGCTGCTCTGGGAGTTGTGTGTATATATTAAATTAAATTTCCTTAAATTAAACATTCTAACATTAAAATCCGACTTAAATTGTAATCGTTTTTCCTATACAATTGAGGAAATCTTCAAAAATGTACTGTCTTCTACCAATTTGTGTTCCAAGAGGAATTTTTTACCTCTATTCATTTGTCTTAGAATGTTTATAAAATATATTTAAAACAACATATAAATAACATATGCTGTCGATAAGAAAATATTATACAAATTAAAACTCCATCAACGAAATGTCAATTTGATCAGTTAAAAAAATTGAAATATGGATCTATGTTGATATATTTGTAAACTTTAAGTAAAACTTTAAATAATTCTCTGTACAAGACAGGTAAGAGTAAGAGGTATCTCTCTCTTTTTTTATAAAAGGACGTATGACACACACATTACACCAAATTTTTATAATAAAGCTCATATTCACTCGCATTCATGTAACTTATACAGGATATATGATTTTGTTATCGATAAGAAAATGCTATACGAATCCAGACTCTATCGACGAAGTACGAATTATTGTTATTTTTCTTATACCTTTCTAGGATATTTCAATAGCTTTAGGCGGAATATTGGCATTTCCTTCTTTGAAAGTAACGATTTCTCAGGGGAAAAGTTCTGGATTCACCCAGAAAAAATATTATTCTGACTGATTTGTATTGTTGCAAGACAATGTAGACAGAAAACAACAAAATGAAAGTACATAAAAAGGGAGGGAAGCACAAAACAGGGGATGCAAAAAGAACGGTTTATAAAGATATTCGATATAAAGAATTTCAATGCATGAATATGCCTGAACACAAAACCTGTTTTATTCCAAAATAACTAAATCTTATCAAAGCGGGAATTTTTTGCTGTAGACAAAAATGGAAAAATAATTTTTTTTAATCCTAAGTAAAAACTTCTTAAAAAGTTATATTTGAAATATTTAAAAAATAATTTCAGAGCACATGTTTAAAAAGAATGTTTAACCCTTGTAAGACTAAGGAAACCGTTTTATGTCATTTTAAAAGAGATGAATGGGTATTTAATTATCGAATCATATCAGCAATTTTTATACAGAGTGACTAAATAGAACAAATTTCGTAAACGGGAACGTGTAGAAAGAAAAACGGGAAAAAAGCACCTAGCAGATCAATGGATGCCAATGTTGAAATATTCGCGAGATGAACTTTGTTTCTATATTTCAGTTTGTTGTATCGTGTAATAATGTATCACCGTGTTTTCCCTCACGTTTTATGTTACTAGGTAAGTACAATTCTGTGCAATAATAAAATATATTTGAACAAATGATAAACAAAGGTCTGAAAATAATTATTAATTCTACAGAAATAATTCTATTTTAATTCCCTAAAATTAAAAAAAAAATCATTGCTATATGCTTTTTTTTTCATTTTTATTCATTTTACGTCTTAACGAACTAAAATAAACAGATCCTACATCCTATTATTTACTCTTAGCAACCTTGCAACACCTTGAGTACCAATTAAACCTATTAGTAGATACATGCTACATATAAGGCAAAATCCCATTTTAACCTTAACATGGCTTATTTAGGTGTAGACAGTCTAACCAGCACAGAATACATTTTAAGGTAGATATTCTTTTATTGATATTGTATAAAACTACAAATGCTAAGTTACAAAATGTCTGGGTTACAAATATTTAAAAAAATAGGGAAATTAAAATTAAAATTTCAACTCTTTGTGAAATTGCTGAAAATGATCTTTGGAATAAAAAGATTTTCTACATGCGTTGCATAAGTGTATGGTCATTTTTTTTCCCAATTTTTTATCCCAAATAGATAAATTTGTACCAGAGATACTATCGTATGCATCACTTTCCGGCAAGTATTTTCATTCAGCTTCACTTTCGATGAAATTCAATGACGATGCCATATTTGCAAGAAAAAGTAATATAAACTGAAGAAAATTAAACGAAACACGAAAGAATGTACTCCTTAATCAGTATCAAAAGGAAAAATGAAATGTGCTTTCGTAATGTCAGTATCCCCAGAAATCTGGGATTTCTGGAGATACTAGAAAACACAGTCTGGCATATATACGCAAAGTGTAAAGCATTTTTTCCTTATCATTAAATATTTTTGAACTGCGGAAGCATTCTTATTTTTCAAGCGTTTTCCTTATATGCAGTTGTTGTTGTTTTTTATTTTAATTTTGATCCTTTTTGTGTCGATTTGTCAGATTTGTATTTTTATTTTACATAAGTCATGCACACATAACTCACATTTTTTAAACTTCTTTTGAGTTTTCTACGGTCAAGGAATAATTGAATGATATTATTCCAGTACAAATAATTAACATTATGATTTTTTTATAAATCCTGATTTGAAGCATAAGGAGAAATCCCACGCTTTCAAGGGGGATAATGCTCCCGTTCATCAAGATAAGCAATCGTAAATTACCTTAAGAACGTAAGGATGAAGTGCAAGGGTCACCTTAGAGCTCTCAGTCATCATTATCATTATTAGTATTATTTAAGCATTATGATATTTTTCTAGAAAAATCTCAAAAGACAATTAAGAGAGAAGGATTTTCTCTTCCTTCAACATTACTAGAATACGGAGATATCCTACAGAAGCAATGGTATAAAATGACATTGTTTTTTAGACAGATTCAAATAAATTTATTCCGTATTAATTTTTCCTACAGTAGTTCTCTTGGTGGATAAATAACACATTTATAAAAAATATTACACAGATTTTAATTTTTCGTTAATTTTGTATAAGGCTCGTAATTTTAAGATGTTCGTGTGAAGCAGTCGTGATATCTTTCAGAAACTGTTTGCTGTAGAATTTAATTTTGCCCTTAATTCATTAGTGGTTATTAGCATTAATCAATGAAAATTTTTCTTAGGTAAATGAGCTTTTTTACTTTTAAATTAATTATTAATAAGAGCAATGTTGTTTAGCTTACAGATAATAAGAAAAAAAATGGCTCAGTAAAAATGCTAGTAATAGATCATAAAGTTTTTGTTATCTTTTGTTCTACAATTTTTTATAATCGTTTTAAATGATAAAGGCGTAAAGTAGTAATTTAATTTTCAGATGTATAGTTTACAATCGACAGATAATTAACTACATAATAATCAAGATAGGGATAAATAACGTTCACACATGTTTTGAATTAAATAAACTTTCGATATCCTTATAAAAAAGTTCATAAAAAAGCAGAAAATCAGCAATTCTATCTTTAATGAATTACAAGTTTTCACTGTAAAATATGTGTGACAGACATTTAAAAATTAAATTTGAAAATTTTTTGGAGAAATGAAAAATATAACTGATAAAAATCTAGTGAGTGTCGTGCTGCCATCTATTGAGCAAAAGGTAAACTACTTTCGGTACACGTGAAAATATTTTAGTTTAAGCATATATTTGATAATGCTTATTTTAAATCCATCAGCATATGTTCTAAAAACATTTTTCTTTTGGTTTTTACTATATATTTATGCAATAACATGGAAATGGATAAGAGTTCTTAAAAATTTCAAAATATTCCCATTTTATGTGAAAAATTTAAACTGATTGAATACTTCATATGAAATGTGATTTTTTATTAAATAACAAATTTGATGAAAAAGGTATAATAAATTTACACACGGTAAAGTTTTTATTCGAATCAAGTTTTTTAAAAAAAATAGATTTTACTGAAAAATGTAATAGGATTTGATACCATTATATAACGTCAATGTTTACTGGATTTTTTTTTGTTTCGTTTTGTTTTTATATTTAACTTTTATATTATATACATAGGATTATCATCAATATAAAAATAACTAAGGTCTAGGGGGGCGGGTCCGGACCCATGACCCCCCCCCTTGTGTGCACTTCTGGTGATGACATTCAAGAACTGCTGGATTACTACAGTCAAGAGCTGACAAAATGGATGAGCTCATAGAAATGCATGAGCAAGAGCAAAACACTGAAGAATTTAAGTCCTTAGACCCAGTTCTATCAGAAGATTGAATGACAATTGGATTTTTTCAACAAAACAAGGAATAAAAAAATGACTCGCGAGATTCGAGGGAGAAAAAAAACTTTGAGCCGAAAGACTACTTTTTACTAGATTTTATGAAATTATCAACATCATATGTGTTATCTTTTTTTTTCTAAATTATTTTTTTTTCCTTCTCCGACCCTCAACTAAAAATAATTTATTCGTATTTGTATACGAAATTATACCCCGACTTACGTGGTGATCATTCAGTCCCACCTATTGCGTAAGTTGGGGTATTAATGTATTTTAAATGTGCACTGTTGCTAAAAATAAATTACCTTTTGTTTATGTTATTATGCATTACTTGACTCGTTTCCCTTTTTCGGATTTTTTTAAAATTTAATCGCAATTTGTGTAAAAATGGTAAGAGTAGCTCTGTTTCCCATCACTTTAATAGAATTTTTACTAAACTTTTGTTGAAAACTGAACCTAACTTACGCTCCACCAGAAATTTGCCCGTGTTTTGATTTGATTTAGTTTAAATTTAAGTGTGGCATGTGGAGCAACACGAGAGTTATTGGCGAAGGACTTCATAACTTTAACAACAGCCAAGTTATGAGGACAAGACATGGACGTCTTAAGGCATGGTCCAACTGGGCCCGGGCCTAGGGCCTCGTCTTGTTCTCAAATGAGCCTTAATAAGATCATGATTCGTATAATTTCAAGGGTCAAATGTTGTATCCGGTTGCATTCTCTGAAAAACTGAAAATTTTGGATATGTCCCCTATATGCGATGGCCATCAACTACTTACAGGACTAGTCTGCCACCATTCACCATCGTTACTCATTCAGTCAAAAGGCGGCAGTCAGTCGAACCGGTATGTGCGATTGTAAGCCATGCACATTTATGTGTGTTGGCTTATTGTTTGTACGAGTATATCACAACATATGCTATGTACTATCTACCTTTATGGGTCGCAGGTGGGTTTATATTTGTGTAGGGGCCCAGGGCCTACTTTTTAGTAGGGGCCCAGGGCCTCAAGAAGTCTTAAGACGTCACTGCATATAAACTGGTGTCCACCTCTCCAAATTTCCATAACACGTACGTGGGAAGATTTTTGAGCCACGACAGACTCAACGTGCATTCCCTTTTATAATATATTTTCTAATAATTTGAAAAACGCTTGATTTTATATTTCCCATGTTAAATACTATTTAATATACTCCAAAGAATAATAACAGGAATCTCTCAACAAAATATGTATTATAAAGGCATTAATGTTATTATAGATAATATAAAAAAGATGAGTCTCAAGGATAATCCAACTCTCACAATGAGAATCCAATTCTCTTAAATATATTTTTACGTTTTTTAAAATGACCGTATAATCCGGCTAATGCTCACTTTTAACACAAAAATAATATCGAAATTTACAAATACGCGTTATACACCGGGTATGAAAATGATAACTTCAAAAATAAAAAAAAGGAAGAAGCATAAAAAAATTACCAATCAATTGACTTCAACAATAGATTGGAATACTGTTTTTTGAAAGAAATGTCATCCCAAATGAACTTAAGAGGTTGTATAGTTCTAGAAGAGTATACTATTTTTTTCAAAATCCCGAAACAAGGACTTCAAAGCATAATAACGTTGTACACGTACTTTTCATGTTTCTTCATAAAAAAGGGGGTGCGTGATATACGGTGAATATAAATGAAAATTAATAAATGCAGCTTGAAAGTATAGGGTGGGCTGTGGTAGCCTTGTTGACAAGGTAACGGACTCGTGGCCAGCGTGTCATGAGTTCGAACCTAGTTCAGCTTAAGACCCGCCGTGTAGGGCAGCGATGCACGTTAAATCTGTCGAGAGCTCATTCGTCCTCCCGTTTGGTGTGGTAGTTAAAAGAATGTGTGCTTGTTCAGGTGTCGCCTTCGTCATTTGACCATGGTTCAAAATGACGAGGTCCGTCGCCAAAGGCTCTCGAGTATAGCTGAACAATGCGACGTTAATATATTCACTCACTTAAAAGTATAGGTGAGTGTTCTACACCGGTGCGAGTTGTTTGCCGGATTTTACGGTAATGTTTTTTGAAATTACATCTAATTTCGAAGTAAAAGCTTCTAACTTAACCTATACAAAACACATATTTCCTTACTTTTTTATTATTTCAAAAGACATCAATTAAAAATCTCTATATTGCATTTTTGCTTTTATAGTTGATATCTTCCGGATGAATTAGCTGGAAATTGGTTTTTAAAGGGTAAATTATGATATAATAAATAAGAACATTAAGTTAATTTTTTTTAAAAAAAGAAATTAACGAAGTAAATTTTTTATTCGCTGTGATATATTTTACATAAATTTCAAATTCACATATTCTTATTTTCGGAATTAATATATCTCAGAAACGTAGGAACTCATATTTTTTTAGTCAAAATATGTTTATATGTTTGGAAAAACATTTTTTAAAGAATTTTCTTGTATTCTGTTGCATGATTTTACTAGTAACCAAATTCATTTTTAATTCCACTATATTTCAAAAATATCTTTTTTATGAAATAAGAATTGTAGAACTTCTTTTGACAATAAAATTATTTTTAATATTTAGCTTTAAAGTCCAACAATACTCCCAAAGTATACTTCTCTTTGCGATGTGTTTGTAGTATTCATTGACGAAATATCTTTCTCTTTGAATCACTGGGGAAAACATATGTAGAGTTTGCATGTTTGATCGAAATTGTGAATGAAAATCGATTGTGTACGTGTAATAATGAATGAGATGCATTTCTGCATTTCAATGCAGTTTTCATTCAAAAACGAAATAGTATAGATCGTGTTGCCATCTCGTGGTCAAAAAATTTACCAAGAAAGTAATAAGGAGAAAATTATCAATGTCCTTTACCGATCTCGCACTTTACTTATAGATATAAGCTAACAATGATACATAAGAAGTTTTTATTTAAAAATAAATTGTCCCATAAATTACTATATGAAATACTTTTAAAAATTTTAATTGTTCTTTGAAAAAATACTACTCTATCTATTATTTCCTCCGTACCATAAAAACAGAAAATCATTTTATTTCAATTATTTTGTTTCTTATTTACCGTATCTATCTCATAACAAAAACCATTAGCTTAGCTTATTTTTGTTATCATCTCTCTTACAGCACATTAATTAAATAACTAGATGACTAATAAATAATGTCACTAAAAAGATTTTAAAATGTTGTCAATATAATATTTAAAAATTAGAAATAAATTTAGAATTTATAACACTAAATCTTTTTAAACATTCATAAACTTTTAAGTTTTAATCATAAGGCTTTAGTTGAATATATTATGTTTTTATTAACCGCCTATTATTGGAAATAAAA
>BMAO01020081.1:0-57779 GCA_019973975.1 Trichonephila clavata | reverse complement strand
TGTTGTATTTGATTCAGTTACGTGTGCATATTAAATTCTTTTAAGAGAATTTTAGAACCAATCTGTCCAAAATTTGATATTAAAATGCCAAACTGTTTTATGGATAATGATGCTCCTCAATGTACACCCGCTGGTGTTTTCTTTAAAGATTTGTACAGAAACACCTCTATCAATCAGTTTATTTTATTTAGCCTGAGGCATATTTAGGAGAACTAGATTTGAATAATGACATGACATATAAACATAATGGGAGTAAAATCTGAGCATGGGAAGTGAATCTGATGCAGAAATTACAAAACTAGTTAAATCTATATCAAAGTTTAAAAGGGTATTTGTAATGGACACTAAAGATATCAAGTTCTAAATTAAGAAATGCAATATTTAAAGCTATATTTGATTTTTGTTAAGTGTACAGATCACTTTGGCGTAATTTTCAATGGCACGTTATTAATTTTAAAGTGTGGTTATACTATTTTAAAAATAATTATGTCATTCTATTAAGACAAATTGTGCAGATATCACAAAAATTCACAGTTTCTATACATTGATAATTTTTATTAGTCAGAATCATTAGAGATTTTATAGGAAACTACCAGAGTGTACATGTACTTTTAGGGTTCACTATATTTATATACTTCATTGCATTTAAATGAAAAATCTGTTAATTTTAAAAATCGAATCTTTATAAAATTTGGCATATTTAAAAACTTTTAGATTCTAATACATATAAAGATGTTCATTATTTATATTAACAACAAATATTAGTGATACATTCATTAGATTTTGTGTAAAAGGTCCTCATTGCTATTTTCATGAAATTTGCATAAACTCAACAATTTTATAATCTAAAACTCTCAGAAACTGCAGCAAAGGTTAAAATTTAACAGCATAGGCTAGAGTTTGAGCTATAAAATATAGTGAGTTTATTTAAAATCATACAACGATAGAACATTTCATATTGTATTCAAATCTTTAAAAGCATTATCTGAAACTATATTTTTGACTTCACAGTAAGTTCACAAATAGTTCTTTTAAGATATTGAATTCAGAGTTACTGAAAATTTTTGTTGTATTATAATCTCTATATGTATTTATGCATTTTATTACATACAGTTGTGAAAAACATATTTTTAAAAATTAGCAAACAAATTTCAAAAATGTACAAATTTTATCAGGCACAGAGATATTTATTTTTGTGCAGTTTAATGTGTTGAATATACCTATTAATTAAATTTTCTTCTAGGAGTTTACTATGTGCAATTTTCACTAAAATTCAAAATCTATCAAAATAATTTAAAATTTTGTAGGTGTATTTTAATTCCTGACTGAAATTACTAATGGAGAACTCTCGATTTGTGATTTTCTTTGGATTTTATATATTATGGTGAGATGAATTCATTTCTGACCTGGAAACCTATCGCTAAATTCTGAAGTAACCCACAGCGATCAGTTTTCAGATCACAAAAATTTGACATCGCCAGGCCCGCCCCTGCCACCTTTGACATAATTCCTAGTTCTTTGGGATCCTTTTAAAGAAAGGTGTTTTGGTTGAAGATGGCTTCAATGCAAAATCTATCGAAGACTGTATTGCAACCACCAGTTGTTTTAAATCCAATCCGTCAAAAAGATTTTCTGCGGAGCATTTTTCATGAAATTCCTGCAAAGGCATATCTTCAAAACAGAGTACGCTTTTCAAAACAAAATAGGTGAAAACTTTGCAATTCAAAGTCAAGAAGAGACTGTTTTGACCAAAGAGTCATAACAAAATCAAGAGCAATATAGTACTCTATGTTTACAAATGCGGTAGCGTGGTAGGAAAAATAGTTCGGAAGATTTATAGGAACTAAATTTGTTGATGGACCTATCTTTAAAATATAGCCATTATATTCAAAACTTCTTTAATCCTGAATATATTTTTATTTGTTTGGTGATGTATTAATTAACCATTTTGAAATTTGGAGTACATGATCTGATATTTTATATTTGAAAGGCAGGTATTACCAAATTATAAAACAAACTCATTTCAGAATGGTAGTCCATGTGCTCTAATTTTGGTATTTCTTTTCTCCGTGCATGGATGAAAAGTTTGAATATATGCATATTAAATTTATTAATTTATGGGATATTGGATTCTTTCTGAACGGCTAGAGGAGTATCAACTGTCAAAGTATAAATTAACTCAATTAGTAGCAAATGCTACAATTCAAATATTATATTTTGTTTTAGACATTTCTTTCCTTACTCTATCGCCATAGTCTCCCATTTCCTGATTTTAAATTAAATATATTCCTCATATGAGGAGCATTTGACAATATCATTATAAATTTTTAAAGTTAGTAGTTAGTCTGTAATATTCATTGCCTACGAACTGGTGTCACCTCTTCTGACTCAAGCGATGATATTGTTGCTATAGCAACCTGCGCGGTACAATTTAAAGAATGTTGCTTAACCTCGACTCTCAAGGTAATGGCCTTGGGGCGCTTCCATACAGGTGCGTGATTATCCACCGTGGAGGTACAGGTTGCTCAGAAAGTTGAAAATATTTAAAAAAATTAATAATTTACTGAAAGAAAGCAAACCAAAACACATTCATACATCATAAATAATAAAATACGTATTTACGCTGATGTAATACACTTATAAATGCAGGCAGAAAAAGTAAAGTAATGCTTAAAGTAATTTACTTAAGGTAACTGGGACGTCTGCGACAAGGAAAAATTAACTTTTTTTGCACCAACTTTAAATGGTTCTCACTTACTTAAATTAAAACCAATGGAAGTAAAGTTTTTGTGTTGAACTATCTGCATATCTCTTTACCTGTTATTGTAAAAAAATTCCATTTTAAGTTGCAAATAAATCTGTATGAGCAATAATTAATCAATAACTATTTCTTTTCATTTTCAAGACATGTTCTTACATTTAGGTACACTTTGCATAAAATCCACTACATATATAGCTATAAAATTTTACAGTGTTTTTGCAAACATAAAAATCCATAAAATGAACAAAATTAAATTTTCAAAAATAAATTTATAAAAAGTTATAAAAAATTTTAAATTTAGTGATTTAAATTTCCTTTATAAATTTCATGCAAACATTGTGCTATATCTAAAACTTATGAATGTTTGTTTGAAAAAAAAATTCGTTTACTTTGCTGAAAATTTGTGCATCTAAAAGTATACAAAATATCAGCTCTATAGGTAACGCATATTTTGAGAAAAG
Organism: Trichonephila clavata; assembly: GCA_019973975.1. Classification (NCBI taxonomy): domain Eukaryota; kingdom Metazoa; phylum Arthropoda; class Arachnida; order Araneae; family Nephilidae; genus Trichonephila; species Trichonephila clavata. Next base: position 54,557 of record BMAO01020081.1, on the reverse strand, counting down.
TGTACGGGATTTACCGAAAAAGACATTTTGAGAAAATTGCAAATAAAGATATTTTCATCTATGATTTGTAAAATAATATTTTTTTAATATAATATAAAGCTATACCATTATTAATTGGATTATTTTGGATCATTTCTCAGTTTTTTAATTATAAGTTTGAAATTCTAGATTATTTAGAAGTCTTTTTAATTACTCTTTCCTTACTTCATCAACTCGTGTTATCAACGATTCACACCTTCTTCCATCTAAACTACCAAAGTTTTAGTATTTTTATTTCACTTTGAACATCGTCATTACAGGATATTACAGAATTCCTTACACATATTTTTATTGTTATAAAAATACACAAAGAAAATGTCTTTCATGAATTAAAGAAGTTAATTTGATGTCTAATTAAAATGGAACTCTCTATTTTTAAAAATTATAACAAAAGAAACTCTGTTTTTGTATTCATACATATGAATATTTATTTACTTAAAAATAAAACCAACAGTAATAAACATGTAGAGTTATTCAGGAGCATTCAAATGTAGTTAGGAAAAACGAAATGTCTATTTTACAAGCTGTGTATTTAATTTAGAATAATCCTCAAGATCCCCTTTGTACTATATCCACTTGATTTATAGTTTAAGAACTGCACGGAGTATTTATAAATTCAAAACTAAACATAATTAACATTTCAAAAAACAAAATTTATTTTTAAATTTTGTAACTTATCTTTTAAGTTTTCCGCAATTTTTGCCCCCCAAAAATGTAGAATTTTCAATAAATTTGAGCATATAATGTAGAAAAATCATATTTTTGTATAGAAAAATTAGTTTTTTTGCAATAGATATTAAATACAATACGGATTTTGAAGAAGATGTACCTGAATTACAGTTACAATTTTAAAATTCAATTTTCTAGCGTTCTATTTATCGAATCGTCATAAATAATGCCTTTATGGATGCAGCAAAGCGCCCTCTAATTTTTTAAAAGTAAAATAAAAAAAATGTAAAATTTGAAGTACCTTAACAGAATTAATCGGGAACAGGCTATGACGATAATACACTAGTCGCATTCACTACAATCTGAAAAATAAATTAGTAACTCCTCGAAGGAAGGCGGTACTTTAAGTTTTAAAGTCGAACTATGATTACAGGTTAAACTAATTGTATCATGTATCTCCAATCAGCGCTTTCAACAGAACAGACTAATAAAATTTAATAAATACTACAAAGAAGGCGAACGTTATAAAAAAAAAGTCAAAAAATGATAATATTGGTTGAAATAATTGTGCCTTACATCCAATGAGAATTTTGATTTCAATCTGAACAGTAAAATTTCAAGTTCGTCTAAGAGAAGGCGGTACTTTAAATATAGAGGCCGAACAATGATTACATTGGTTAAGTTTATTGAAACTGTGTCCAGTCAGCGTTTTCATTAGAATTGGAGCCATTTAATTTAAGTAAGCATAGAAGGTAGTACTTTAAAAATAAAACCAATCTTGGATGGTATTGAAAAAAAAAATAATGTTATTTACATCCAATCAACGCTTTGTTGCACAACTTCAAAAATAAAATCAATGAATACCTTAAGGAGGGCGGTGCTTTTAATGTAAAGCCCTAACTATGATTGCATTGGTCAAATTAATTATGAATTACATCCAAACTGCTCTGTCACCAGAACCTGAGCAATGAAATTTAATTAAGTGAAGAAGGCGGTACTTTAAAAATAAAAGTCAATACATGTTAACGAATAAAATAATAGTAACATGCCTCCCACTAACACTTTGTTGAGCAATCACAGCAATGAAATAATTAAAATACTGAAAGAAGGCGGAACTTTAAAAAAGAAAAAGATTAACTATTGTTACATTGGTTAAATTTCATGAGACTTCCATCCAATCAAAGGTTACATTTGAACCTGAGCAATAAAATTTAACTAGTGTTCTAAAGAAGTTCCTTTAAAAATGTAAGGAATCTGGTGTTACATTGGTTAAATTAAATGTGGATTTTATCCTATCAGCTCTGCAATTAATATCTGAGCAATAAAAAGAATGCTATAAAGAATGCATATTTTAGAAGTTGATCAATGGGATGATATTTGTGATATACATCCAACAAACACTTTTTAGGGCAATTTCTATAGTAAAATCATAAAATTATTGTGAAAGAAGGCGGTACTTTAGAAGTAAAGGTCTAACTTATGGTTAGATAGGTTACGTTTGTTGATACTTACACACAATTAGCGTTTTTATTCGAATCAGAGCAATACAATTTTAAGTAATGTTCCAAAGAAAGCGGTACTTTAAAAATGTAAGGGAATCTAGGATTTCATTGGTTAAATTAAATGTAGATTTTATCCTATAATCATTGTCAAAAGAATCAGGGGAAAATAAATTAAAAATATATTCTAAGGAATGTGTTATTTTAAAGATAAATCGTTATATGTTTTACGTGTTATGACCAAAGCCCTAAATAGGTCAGGTCACGAATTGGCTAGCCAATTCGCGTTTGGACCAACGTTGCTATAAACTTTTCTTGATTCGTAAAACTTTTCTTGATCTCGGGCTTGGAAAGGCCACTTCGTAAAGTGACTTGGGACGATCGGTCAAAGTACGAAGAAAGAAATCAAGAGCAGTTGTTTAACACACTGTTAAAAATGAAGCATTTAAAAATGAGTAGGTACTTCTGTGTACTACTTTTTTTTAAGAACAATTGTTTCAGAAACGACACCTGTGAGCTAGCTCTCAGTGAACGTATATGCTGTAACAACGCGATAGCGTGAAAAATATTAGATTTGCGCCCTTAAAAATGACTAATTACTGTATTTACTTGATTCTAAGCCGCACTATTTTTCCAGTGTTATTGCTACTGCAAATCGGATGCATCGGTTTAGAATTGAAGGCAAGACAATTATTGGATTGATAGTGAAAGTAAATTTGAGAAAAGTGAAAGATTTGAAAGGAAAATTTTCAAATGTTACTCAGAAAACTTCATCAAGAAAGATATGAAGCCGCAAGTGTACTACAAAACACACTGCGCCCTGTAAAAAACACTAAGCAAGGAAAAATACCGCATGCAATTCCTCAATCATCAAAGGACATTCCACAAGGAAACAGGCACTCCATTAACCATTCTACATATAATCATCAAAGGACAGTGAAACTCCAATAACTTGAATAAAGTGTGAGAGTTTTGCTTACAAATGTCATTCCTGTGATGTTTGTTAGCAAAAAGAGTCTATGATTTGTGTCCTTTATTAAAGTCATGCAGATTTTTGAAACATTTTAGTTCAGTTTGTGCGTGATTGGATTTTTTTCTCAAATTATCAACAACAAAAAAAAAAGAACAAATTGAAAATTCCGTAAAAATTGGTAAATTTACTTTCTCTTAATTAAATTATTCGCTGGAAATACGAAATAAGAATTTATTGTGTACAATAATAATAATTATATAAAAAAAGATTGGGGTGTTACAGTTACGACCACTAACATTAGTATTGAGTGAGCGCCCTCTCCTATGTTAAAATTTATATATAAAAAAGGGATTAATATTATTCAAAACCCCTTGTTATAATCCTTAAAGGCAGTATTCATTAAAAGTATTTTACTTCCTAGAATATTTTCCTTCACAAAGAAAAAAAAATACTCTTGTTACTTTCATTAACATTTATTAAAAGAAGTTCCTATGCACCCTACAGATTTCCGGAAAAGAAAATAAAGATGGGTGTGGGGGATAATTCGATATAAATAAAAAAAAAAGCCTAGAAATTTATTGATGTTTTTTCATGAATGATTAAGTAACTGGTATCTTAGCACAAAAAAAAATAATGTAATACGACATTAAAAGGAATCTCTGCTTAAAATTATGCATACCTGATTCCCAGTCTAATTTAAAGATTCCACTCGATGTATTTCCCCTTTTCATCGCTTATCTTCTATTAACACACTCTTTATTTTGGATTAATGGGTTGCGGAGGTGGGGAAGGAAAATGTAAGCAAAACATTATAAGCAAGGTTTTAAAAAACAGTAATGGCAAGAGGAAGCGGGAAAAAAAAAACCTGAGAAAATACCTCTTAATAAGATCGAAAAAACAATATTCCTTTTTATGTTTATCATTAATTTTTCTTTACAAACGGGAATTGTGTGTGTGGGATAATCTACATTTCCATTTTTCATAGGCTGTTTTTGCTAAATATACGCATAAATACAATCACATTATTATAGGTAGGAAAAATATAAGCAAAAAATAAGATAGAGGAACATTTGAAACAAAGTATTCAATTATACAGAATAATTTAAACTGAGTTATCGTTTTTTTCACCGGTTTCTACATTTTAGAAATTCATTTCCATGAGCTGCATAGCTTTTTTTTAAAAATACTTTAAGAGTATTTTATTCTTTTCTGGATTTTTCTCATAACTAATAATTTAAACATCATTCCTACGTTTTAGATCAATATAATTTAGGGAGGACAAGATGCGGAATGAGTACAAATGAAAACATAGTTGGTTCTTTTTAACCCGGCATCACTCGCGTGAAAAAAACGACCTTAAGTTTTCGCGGAAGGTATGTCACGCACAAGGGTGTTTGCATTGTGTTTTTACCGTAAAATTTGTATACAAAGGTTAAAAAGGAAGAAAAGAAGAAAATACAATATGTTTATTAAATTTTTCAAACGTAAATTTAGTTTTTCTGATTTTTTTATAAGGCCATTCAGTGCATTGTTTATACACTCCTTTAATCTCGGCATGAGTGAGTGCGATGTTTTACCTGGATCTTAATTTCTTTTTTAATCTGTATCTTTTTAAAACTAAACATATAGAAGTAAACTTCTCTATGCTTAAAATTCAAAAATTTTGGAATTTCTTTTTTATTTTCGTTTATTTTTTTACAGCAATAATTTTTTTTTTCCAAAAGTTCATCTGAAAGTGGATAAGATGTGTACCAGTTATCTCCTTTAAAATTACATTCTTCTCAAATGTTTTTATGTCTATACATATAAAAAATTTATTTTCAACAGCGTCTCCATTTTCTAAACCTGGATCGATTTCAGTGGAGGAATCATACTTGCTGTTATACTCTTCATCATTTGGTTTTTCCTCATCATATCCGCGAAGAGAATTTCTTCATCCGAATATACTGTTGCACTATATCTGTTAAATACTGTATCTATTAAATTGCTTAAATATCACATTTCTTTATCATAACTACAGTAATATGCCATAGCATAAGAACGATTTAAAACGTGTTCATGCTTTCAGAACTGTAACGGTGATTCACGCACAGGTTATGACATACCTTAATAGGCGATATTTAAAATATATATTTAGAATTCACCTACATGCCAAGGCCCCTCAAAGTATATGACCTTAAAGTCAGCTACACGAGAAAGTATCCATTTTCCAAGAAAGGTTTCGAAGGAGCGTTGAAAAAATTTAGATGGCGGATATGACACACCTGCGCTAGAAGTGCTGGGTTAACGACTATATAGTGCATGGGAAGGTCGGAAGGAAGATTAACCATATTCCAAAATAACTTTAATTTATTTTCAGTATCAACAACCAATCAATATGAACCTAAATGTGAATAACAATAGCGAGGCAGACGAGACACGAGAAGACTATAGATAACCGGATCACATACGTCTAAGCAATATCTTCAAAGTCTTAGCGACCCAATCTAATTTGATTTCTATTTGAAAAATCGCAACCTTAATGTTACAGTATTCAGCTACTAAGTATCCACGCCACGTTTAATCAAATACTGCTAACAGTAGCAGTCTAACATCTTTCTCTCTCTATATATACATATCCTCTCTCTCTAATCTAATCTCTAACTCGAAAGTTTAATCTTTATATACAAGATTTAATTTGCCCACTCACATCTTCGCTGTGGAATGTTTAAATAAACTAAATTTTAAAGACCATTTTTCCCCAAGGGAAATCCCGAATAGGACCGTGACAAACTACATATAAATTGGTTAAAAAGCTATTTAAAATTCATTTTTAAAGGATTACGCGTGTTTGATTATTTTCGATAACTAAAAAAAAAAAAAATGGAGATGTGGGGATTTTTTTGTAAATTGTGTTTAGGAACATTTCAGAAAAACAAATTGCTAAAATTAAGAAGTGAAAAATAAATTATTATTATAAAAGTGTGAAAATATTAGTAAAATTTCATAAACAATTACATAGACGAGGCCATCTTGTTCCAAAAGTTTGTTGACAAATTCTCAATTTTTCAATTTTAATGTGTTATTTTGCTATTCATTTTTGAAATGAGCTTCAGGATAAGAGATATTTTAATTTTTGAAAAACTAGAGCACACTTAATCTTTGTTATTGTATGAAATAGCTGAAACACAGTTCTTACATTCACACTAAGGACTTTAAATTTTGTAATGAAACAGTGATTGATGAATCTGAAGGTTAAAACCCTTCTACAGAACATACATAAAAATTTTCAGTTGATTATTTTCGAAACTTTTCGAGCAATCGCTGTCCTCGTTGGAGTATTTTCTAAAAAATACATTTTTCTTGTAAAATGCATTTTAAAGTTCTAAAAACATATTTCAATGTATTAATATTCACAAATATGAGTATACAATTTTCTAAATCTATAAGTAATGTTTTCATTTTTCTCAGACAGTTTACGATTCTTTTTTTTTAAAGTTATCTGAATTTTTTTCCTATGTTTTTTGCAGATGGCAATAAAAGTATCTGATTCGAAAATTCTCTTTTTATCAACTTTTGCCTCCTTTTCAATTCTTACACAAATGAGATTTTACACTCTTTTGGAGGTTCTCGATGCTTTTTCAAATTTAGTTCACATGCAGATGAATAATAAATGTTTTAATTTATTTGTTATGTAAGGTGCACTTAGACGATAAAAAAACAATTACAAAAAATAAATAAATAAAATAAAAATAAACAAAATTAAAAAAAATATTTTAGCAGGATAATAAGTTTGATATCGCTCCCATATCTTTAGATTGCCTCTTTGTTCCTCATTGTAGCAAGCCCACACACACGCACACAAGCACACAAGCACGCACACATACACACGCACACACACACGCCACACGCACACACACCACACGCACACACACACACACCACCTCGTTTCTACTCGTTATTTTTTGAAGCCTGAGGATGAGCATAATATCCAGATGGGTTATTTTCCTCTTCAAAGGGGATAAAGATTCTACTCTCATGTTTTGAGATGAAACACATGTTAAATCGATTTTTGTACTAAATAATTACATTTACACTCATTACATTTTTGTACTTAATAATTGTCGACTTCTGTACTTCTTGATGTTACCCTTTATTTTCTTCGATGACACCCAGAGGTGAACAGATTCACTAGATGGCTTTTCTTCACATAGATAAATAGAAGGGACACTCCTGTTTGACGGCCTCCATTATTTTGTTCCTTCACCCATGTTGGCTGTGATGCACCTGTGTGGAAGCATGAAAGGGGTGTCGGCCTTTTGTGACGCGGAAATACCTAGGAGTGTAGTCATAATGTCGAAGTGACAGGTCGATTTATAAACGCTTTATAGGGTTAACGAGGTGCGATGGCATAGATAATCTTAATCGTGACAGACATGTCCCAGAGAAACCAATGGTGATTGAGCAGAAGACAGATCTATGACCCTCATCAAACAGAAATTATCGTGGGCGTGGATGATGCCCGCCCAGGGGCTTTAAAGACACGGTTCAAACAGTGACAGGGATCTTCAGCGAAATCAGAGAACTGCGATCAGGACTTCTACGTGACGGAGTGACAAAGGCATCGAGGAACAGCCCCAACAATTGGAATTCTACCATAAGAGGAAGATACTTACCAGATGCTGGGAGGCAGCGGGGCTAGAGATAGGAATGATCATAGAACTGCTATCCAGACTTGATATTTTTCTCCAGCAAAAGGTTGCGGAGTAGCAAATACTAGATACCATAATAATGTGGTAAAGTTTCTAATTTAATTTGAAAATAAAATGATATTTAACCAAAGCTGTGCGATCGCTTTCGTTACCCATTAATTAAGCAAACTTGGGGGGTTCATGACGTTACACAATTCTGTTCCGTGGCGAGAAATTCATCAAGACTTTCGCCAATGGTACATGTATTAAACACAGCAATCCTGCAGTTTCAAGTTCCATAAATGACGCAGATGGGAAATAACAATTGTTGAATGCCTAGTGAAACGTATATTTACGAATCGTTCTATTACGATTACGAATCTTTATTTCTCCTTACATTGACGTACACAATCATGCATCCCATTTAGAGGCAGTTAGCACGTTATCATTTGCAGTACTTATTGCTTAATTGATTGCTATTTAATAATCTAAAGTTTACAGTTTTATTAGGGGATTTTCTATGAATAATCACCGTTTTATTAAATAATTATTTCTTACTGTTAATATTCTTTTCACAATTATCTATAACTAAAAAAAAAAAAAAAAGATTAACGATTTAGAAATTATATTTAGTGCTCCTAAATACGGTGATATTAGTTTTTTAAGAGAGACTTCATCAGTCCAAGAAATAAAATTGAACTAATGAAATTAGCATAAATAAGTAGAATGTTATTAATTAAACATAAAATGCATTGGGGAATTTAACCCGGGAGAAGTCGTGCCCTCGATGCTGACATTAGTGGTTTAGCGAGATGATGGAGTTACCTCAATACTTTTTTTTGTAATTACTTTTATTGTGCAGGATAAAAATTGTAATTCCCGGGATTAATTTAACTAAGAGAAAGTATACTTACCTGCCTTTGTGACGGATCTGTACTGTTCTTTCTACTAACCCCTTGGGGATTCCTTTTGGGCCATGATTTTTTCAACCAACTTTCTCCGAGGACAGGAAGCGTGATTATGCAAATTAAGTTTAATATATATTTTCTGTATATGCGAGTTTGAGAGTTAGTGAAGTGAGAATAGATTAGAAGTGAAGTGAATAGATTGGGCGTGAAGTGAATAGATGAGAAGTGAAGTAAATCGGCAGTGCAACGTATACGTAAACAGTGTACGAAGCGAGAAGTTGGAATATTAAGGAAGTGATTAGTTCAACTATTGGAGAAGTGTTTAAGTCCACGCCAAAATGTTTAAAGGATTGTAAGAGTTCAGGTACTGTGATCTTTAATCAAGCTAGAGAGTTAAATTATTAGAGTGGTCCTTAAAATATTAAGCTCTCTATAAAATTATCTTAAAGTTAGATCTGCAGGATTAGTTATATTCTCCTCACTCCATCTCGTCTCACCCTTTTTCTCTGACTGATCAAATTTATCTTATTTAGAGTGTTGTGTCTGAGTTGATATAGTGATAAATAAATAATTGAAGTTCATCATACCGTCTGATCATTTAGTTCCTCCACACATCTAGCTGGGTCACAGGAAAGAAGGGATGTAAATTCCTTATACCTTTAAGGATTGTTCAATTTTTCTTTGATAATTTGAGAAAAAAAAGTTAAATGAAACTGGACTAAATGGCTCCAAATAAGCGGGAATTTAATAAAGGACACATATCACAGACATTTTTCTCTAATATTACATGAATAATATTTTCCGACAAAACATTCATATTTTTTTCAAGTTATTGCAGTTTTATTGTCCCTAGATGATTCACAAATAGCATGTTGAATTTTTTTTTTACTTGTGTGTTTTTGACATACTGCAGTGTGTTTTGTAGTACACGTGGCTTCATTTCTTTTTTGATTGAGTTTTTTTTTGGTAGCATTTGAAAATCTTCCTTTTGACTCAATGTTTCATGTTCATCACTTTTTACTTTCTCTATCATGATTAATGTATACCTTGTTTCATCAGACTTTTCCCTTTCTTGATCAATTTTTATTTTCCGACGTTACAACTTCATCCAATATTCCTCCGCTAAGCGCGCTTCAAAAGGTTCCATCTATAGTTCATTACATCATACTTACGTTTGAAGGAGATTTAATCATTTTATTCATGAGATTTGTTATGTAATGTTATATCTAAATTATTGACATAAGGTACTCTGTTTGTTACTGAAACTGTTAGTTTTTGTATTATCTATAGCAGTGATTCCTAAAGTGGTCTATATAGACCCACAGGGATCTATGACAACATGCGTAAGCAAACGAATAATTTGAGGGTCCATGAATTTTAAATGGGGTTCTACGATAATGACTCTCATCAAATCAGATCATGACTAATTTTAAAAGAAAATTTGATCAAGTGGGGAAACCAGATTTACCTGTTTAACAGATTTATTTACTAAATTTAATGAAGTTAAGTTGCAGTTACAAAGACCATCATTTCAGCGTTTCTTGCCATAATTAAGCTTAGGAGTATAATACTGGATGTCCCGAATTTTCCTAGTTTCTCAATTTGTCACACACAATCTTCCAGGAAAAGGACTTTTTAATCTACATTAAGCATTCAAATGTCCTTTATTCAGATTTAGAAACTAAGTAGAGAATGCATTGACTATATATATGGTAATACTACAGTAGGCAATTAATTAATATGGTCTCATTGAAAGAAAAAACATATGTCATATTACAAGAGGAACTGATCGAAATAGACACTACAATCTTAAAGTAAAATTTAGAAATGGATATCAGCAATTTTAGAAGCACCAGAATGAATGTGAAGAACCAGATTCTCACACCTATTAAAAGCATTGATTTGTTGCTCAGTTACTTTAAGTAACAGATATTTTAAGTATTAATTAAATTTTAATTTAATTAACATATCTGTCTTGGTTTTTAAACACTATACTTCACTGTTAGAAATTTAAGTATTTTAAAGTAAGTATAGCTCTATACCAGCCTTCAAAAAGACATTTAAGTTGATAAATTTGCAAAAATTATTTTTTAGGTAAGTAGTTTTGGGATCTACCCAAAACCGAAAAATCGGGAAGGGGCCTATGAGACAAAAAAGTTTGGGAACCTCTGACCTATAGCATTGCCTAGATATCAAAATAATGGATTGTGTGTTACTAAAGTAATAGATAATAGAGAAGTCTACTTAATAATACACAACGACCGTTAGGGATTAAATGATACAAAGCAAAGGAGATATGATGTGTTAAAATGAGGTAGGGAAAAACAGGAATGTAGCCCTCTTCTTCGTCAAAAGTTTTAAAAAACTTAAATTGCTGCCTTTTAAAAAAATTCCCGCCTTCACCATAAAAAAAAAATCCCGGATGAGAAGCACTTCAATACCATGGACAAACTGCATCCTTTCAAAAAATACTAGCAATAATATAATCTCACAATAAGAATTAAAAATGCGTGCAGTTAAAAAAAAAGAAATATCAGCGCCCATCCAGCGTACGGGAAACCAGTGGAGGTCAAATTTCGGTAGCCCGTACGGTGTACGGGTACTGGTACGGGCTACCGAAAACCGCACAGTTAAAAGGTTGAACACTAATAATTATTTCTAACACCGCATTGTGCATTTCATTCTTGCCCCGGAACGAATAATTATTTACCACAGTATAGTAATTTATTTTATTTAAGTAATTTCTGTCGACCTTTCCGCATGCTTCCGCACCATTTAGAAACATATCAATTTATCTTCATTAAAAAGACGTATCACTTTCTTGCATGTAAAGGATTTGGATCAATTAAAAAAAAAGGTAATTTTTCACGGTGGTTTCTGGAACGAAACCATTCCAAGTCATCCTCAATCACGTCATCAAAGCAAGTTTTAGCAGTAAGAAAGAAAAGAAAGCGTTTTGTGGGTTTGCGGAAGAAAAGAAAATCTTAGTAGTGTAGTATAACAATTGTGTTTAAAGATGAAACATTTGAAATAAAAAAGTTGTCGTTTTCTCTCTCTCAATTATTTTTTCTCTTAGATTTGGCAATTACACTATAATAAATCATTTACAGAGTTGATTAAGGACTTTCAATTTATGCCGCTCATATTATTAGTTCAAATTATGTTATTTCAAGTTATAGCTTTTTTTAGATGCATGTAATTATTTGCATTTCAAAAGATTAACACCTTTGCGTACCAGACTACGATTTCTATTATCTGGTTTTTTGGGGATACTAAACTTGACGGTACAACATACATTTAATTTTTCCTTTTGACTGAAAAGACGCACGTTTATACGTGTTTATATTCGCTTTCTAAAGTTTTTATATTTATTTTTGATTATTTTTATTTTTTCTGACCAAAATGGCATCGTCGTTGGATGAAAAGTGATACTGAATGAGATGATTTACTGGAAACTGGTGAGTACGACAGTGACTCTGATACGGATTTATTTATTTGTGATGAAGAAGATGAAAAAAAGGAACTCAAAGGGTACAAGCATTACATTTATGTAATGCTTGTGGAAATATATTTTTATTCCAAGAAATACTTCGGGCAATGTCACGAAAATTTGTAATATTAATAATAATTTTCCAGTTTTTTCAAGTTTTTGTTACCCAGACAATTTGCAACTTAACTTTTGTAATTTTTACTGTAACTGTGTATTTCAATTCGCTTTCTTTCGGTAAATTAATATTTTTTAAAATAATATCTTATTTTTGGCTTTTTGATATGCTTGTGATGCATAGTTTGAGGAACTCCTCTTTATTTTGCACTCGTGTCCATAAATTAAGGATAATTCAGAATCACACAGAAATTGAACTCTAAAATAAAAATTTCACCTGTAGAATTATCACACACATCTTGAAGAAGAATATGCAAATTACAGGAAACCACCAGATGGCGCGGATAGTACGTCACAATGACGAGAGTGTAAGAGAGGGGTATATAAGGAATGGTGGCAAAGAAGTAAAATTGTTCACAAGCGCTTTAAAAGCCTTTCAGTGCAATAACCGCATAGTTATGGCACAAAGGAAGCATTTGGATGATTTTTTACGTGGTAGAATTATCGGACGACTGGAATGTGGACGTACCAGCTGGAAGTATCCGAGGAACTTGGAATCGCCCAGAGTGTCATCTCCAGGCTTTGGCAACGATTCCAAGATGATGGTAATGTGAGTAGATGTTACAGCACAGGTCGCCCCCGAGTTACAACGCCGAATGAGGACCGGTATTTGGCAGTTACTGCCAAAAGAAACAGACGGAGCACAGCATCAGACCTGTCTCGTCAGCTCTCTTCAGCTACCGGTACGACAGTTTCAAGGCAGACCGTGTACAGACGCTTAGGCACATTGGTCTATATGCTCGTAGGCCTGTCAGATGTGTTCCCCTTACCGCAACTCACTGTCGCCTGCGATTAACCTGGAGTAGAGAGCATGCATTGTGGACACCACAACAGTGGTCTTGTGTGATGTTTTCCGACGAGTCCAGGTTTAGTTTGCAGTCTGATTCTCACCGGACTTTCATATGGAGAGCGCCAGGTACCCGTTACCACCAAGAGAACACCATTGAACGACACCGTTACGGTGGTGCAGGATGGCTCGTTTGGGGAGGAATTATTCTTAGTTCCAGAACTGACCTGCATGTTCAGAGTGTAACGATGACAGGCCACATCTATCGGGATGTCATTCTGAATCAACATGTACGTTTGTTTCGGGGCACCATGGGTGCTGAATTTCTGTTTATGAATGACAACGCCCGTCCTCACCATGCAAACATTGCCGATGAATGCTTTCGATCGGATAATATCACCCGTATGGATTGGCCAGCATACTCACTGGACTTGAATCCAATAGAGCACGTATGGGATATGCTTGGCCGACGAATTGCAGCCCGTCACCCCCCTCCCACCTGTCTACCGGAACTTCGGAGGCATTGCTTGATGAGTGGTGTAATATTCCCCAAGATCAGATTGATAATTTGATACTCAGCATGCGTAAGCGTTGTAAGGTTTGTATTGCATCGTCCGGGAGACAGACTCCGTATTAAATATTATACTAACCATACTAGACTGTTCTTAGTAAATAGGTTCTTTTTGAAATTTGCTCCAGGGAGTAAAAATCGCAATTTTTATTAATTATGTCAAACATATAGCATCTTGTTTGCTCTTTACCTTTCGTTTAATAAAAAGACTTTACAAATAAGTCAAATTTGTTTTGCTTATATCTCTTTCTTTGCCTGAATTTCATTATCCTTAATTTATGGACATGAGTGTACTTATTTAATGTGCAAAACATTATTTCTTAAAAAAGGAACTCATAGTATGTTCTAACATTGAAAGTACAATTAAGAAGGATTTAGCTGACAACGAAAAGATGCTTAAAACAAAAAAATTAAACACATCTATTTACTTGAATATTTGCAATAGTGCAATTTTAAGGTAATTAAAATAAAATCATACGCGTTTTAAGAACACATATATTGTGGAAATCATTTAATTGGACTGAAATATTTTTTCGTGTTAAAAGAATTTCATATCAAAGGATGTTGAAAAAAAACTGATATTCAACAAATTAAATTTATTAGTGTACATTTTATTTACATATATATGTGTATATTTGCATGTGTTTAACATAACCATTCAAACATTTAAGTAATTTGCTCTTGTTTTTCTGTAATTATTGCTAATAACATAGTGTTCGCAACACAAAAATCTTTACAGACTTCTGTTTCCGTCTACTATTTTTGATCATAAGGCTGAGAAGAAGCTCTATCTTTATTCTAAGCAGTATAGCAGTTTCTTTTCCTCCTGATCCTTTTGCCACTGTGTTTGCAAACAGTTCTTTTAAAATGGAAAACATAATTCGAACCAAACTCACTGATTTTTACTCACACTGCTATGCACTTGTCACCGAATTTCAAAGTTGAGAGATGAGATGTTTTTTTGTGTGGTGTTTGTACGGATGGAGAGGTTAAGCGTAGCTTAGATAAACAAAATTGGCTCGAGTCACAGATTTACTCCAAGGGTATTTAAAAGCTAAGTTACCCTCTTTTTTGCGAAACATGAGAAGACACATTTTTTTCATTTAATACCCCTCTTAAATCTAGCCCTACGCGGCTGATGTTTTCTGTATTTTGTTCATTCCAGAAGTGAAATATTTTCGTATTTAGCGATTTTCGTTTCGCTTTAAGAGAAAAAAAATGCATAGTAGTTTGTAGAGATCGTTGTATAATTTCGTGTTAACCAATATTTCGTCTAGAGCGTTTTTGCGTTGAAAGTAACTTCACTGTATATGCACATACTAAACGTTTTCACTCTGTATAAATTTCTAAATGTTACCGAACAACGAATAGAATGAGAAAAGTATACTCAAAATCAGCTGTTAAATTTTTTTTAGATATGAACGTGTCTTCCACAAAAGATTGGAAGTGTTTGTTGCAAAATTCTGTCAATTAGAATTTTTTTCTTACTTCTAATGGGCTGCGGATTGGTGTTTTACTATTGCAGACCTAGTACTTTCGCGGTACCTGGTATTTCTTTATAGTATGTCACCCTATTGGCGGATACATAACACTGCAGGTATTTTTGACACCCAGTTTTCTCCCACGAGCTCTGACGATGCGAACCTATACTAGGATTTAATTTTGTCGAGAACACCCTAGACAAGCAGATATTCTAGAGATCTTTTACATGCCGCATAATCATACGACATAGCTGCTGTCGATTTTCTGCATCATGAAAATCCACCGACTTGGGCTGGAGTCGAACCTGCAACCTTAAGTGCAGAAAACCAGCGACAAATCAACCACGCCACTCAGCCGACTATTAGAAAAAATCTAAATATTTTTATTTTTGTAGTCGAATTCGTCAAGCAATTACTTATTGATCTTATAATTTTTTTACAAGGAAAAATGCTATTTTTTTTTTCATTTTTAAAAACCAACTTAGTAAACTTATTTCTAACTCATTGCATAATCAATGGGTTTTTTCTGCCCTATATGCAATTTTCTTTCGAAACGTTTATTAAAAAGGCAACCAAGCGATGGAATTCTAATGAAACTCCTCCTCGTTTATTATATTAAGCAATTCATTTACAAAACATATGTGCATGCTGTTCAATATCAGCGTAAACAAAAATTGGTGTTACGCATAGCGACAACTCCCATCTTCAGAGGAATATCCGTAAGTATTTAAAAGAGTATATAATTTCACGTTTTTTACCATCATTACTAAAACAACTGTTGACAAAATGAAAAATTGAAGTAACGCAACATTAAAATAAATATCTTTTAAAGCTGCGATTTAGCTTTTCGGACAATTTAAGATTTCCACTCGATTTGATGGCTGACTACTTTACTTATGTTCTATTGACTAATTCAACTATTTCGAGAGAACTGTTTTTATTTTTTCTGATTTTTTTTAAAACCTACTTTTCCCTCTCATTATTTGTTTCATCATATTATTAACTTTATAAAAATACCAATGGGGATATGTCAAGATTTTTCAAATGAATACAGGTTGATGCAAAATTATTATGACCAATTTTAAAGCATGTAACTATTTACGGCAAATTGTAATCGCCTTACTATTAGTTTTATTTAAAAAAATCTTTTAAATTACCAATAAAACTGTTTTTTTTGTTAGTGGGAGTAAATTATGGCTGCGAATTTAGATCCTCAAACCCAAAACGAAATTTTAAGTTTTTTGTAGAATGAGTTCTCAAATTATGTATTGAATAAAGCATTTAAGAATCAGAAAATGCATTTTTCCAGTGAATTATAATGTAAACTTTGAAAAGAAGTGAGATTTTCCTGGAAATAAAAAGCCCCAGAGAAAAAATGTGGGTGAAAGGTAGTCCGTAGTGAAAAAAAAAAAAAAAGGCTGAGCTATACACATATTGCTGTAGAAAATTCTCTGCCTCAAAGAAGTTACAGGTATCTCAATCGACGATTTTTTGTCAGATAAAGCTAATTTGATATAAAAAAAGGAATAAACCAGTCTAGTATCAAATGGCTGCAAATACCGTGGAAAAACGAAGAAAATGTTCTTGGCCTCTATGTTCAATTTTATGAAAAGGTAGATAGATACAAAAAAAGCCCAATGGCTCAGTGGTAGTGCATCTCCACTACATCATACTGCACTACAGGTAGTGCATCTCCACACTACTCATATCCACTATGCAATTCTCGACTCAGCCTTTCATAATGGTCGAAAAAGCTTTTATGGTAAGTCTAATAGTTATGTAAAGAATTCTATGCTATAGGAAAATTCATGTAAATAATTTATTTCAATAAAAAAAATTAAGATGCTCTGAAATTGGTCACTTTATTTTTGAACCAATCTGCATAATACAAAATCGAGAAATATTCAGTCTATTTCATTAAAAGTGGCTTGTGTGGGTGAGAAAAAAAATTCTGTTAAAGAGAAAGCAAAACATTTTAGCATATGCAAATTAAATTAACAAAGTAGTTGTATACAAAAAATTTCCATTAATAGAAAAACTATATCTTTTGTTATTATTTCAAATACTTTGGATCTCACAAATTTCTACGGTACTTCAAATTCATTACCATCCAGTTGTCATTCTAATGACCTTTATGAGTGCTTTTGCAATGACCGATGGATGAACAAGAAATTAAGCTTTCAACCAGATTCAAGAATTTAAGATGAAATATTTACTTTAAGTTTTTAAATCAATTTAAAGGGGAAAAATGTTGATGATAAGAAACAGAGATAGTAGCAAAAGCTAGGTTGAGGGATATGGGTCTATGAGTTTTATTCTTTTTTTTGATGAATATACATCTAAGGAATACTACATGAACATTTACTAGTCAATTAATAGTTGGATTATGTTCTTAGATTAATGAATCTGACATTCAAAATACTTGATGATGAAAAGGTAAATTTTTGAGAATGTTCTTGTACATACAGGGTGTCTATTTATCAGTTGGGTAAAAAGAATGACTTATTACATGCAATTTACTGGAAATACAATTAAAGTACCTTTTGTTTTTAGGTAGAAAAATAGTCCAAGCTTAACCTTATAACAAGTGTTCAAAGTAGTTTCCTTTTGTGACATTGCAAATATCCCACCAATAGCTAAGTTCTTGCCAAAGATTTGTCAGCATGTTTCCATCGATGAAATTAATTGCAGCGTAGCTTCTTGATATCAGTTCAGAAATTGACACAGGAAATGGTGGAGAGGGCATTTGATCTTTTATATAATTTTATACACTAAAAACCATTACCATCACCAGCGATGAAAGATCTGGTGGTGGTGGTGGCCAGACTAGAGCCGACGAGCCACACACCTTGTTTCGGTAAATCAATGATACCATGATAGAATAGTATAGCTTTTCGGGGATTCTTTCTCTTATTCCTGAACAAAATTTCATCGTACTCGCAGAGCAGAATGATTTTCATGAATCCAAAGACAATATACATTTAGCTTTTCCAGCAGCGTTGTATGGTTTCATTATCGTATGCCAAATAAAGAATGATTACTACTCGCTAAAATAGCGTCAGTTATGACACTTAACGCCATCTATGAATACGATATAATACTACTAGTCTGATTTTAAACTGTTAATTTAATTAAATATTTAGGAAGTTCTTTACTTACGAAACTGACTTACTAATTTGAATACACCATGTATATAATACAAAATTTAAAGTATAATAATAATATCCGCAGTGAGGTTTAATGGGAAGGAAAGCAAACTTTAGAATATTTACAGGTTTTCATATTCCGTTTTTTTAAATAAATACTTAAGCAACCACATATATATAACTTTATTTTATTATTAAAAGATAGATAAAAACGAACGACTTTATCAAGTAAAATTTAAAAAGGATTAAAAAAGCTGCTAAAATATTTAGAAGTTTATAAGTTGAATTATCAATTTTAAGAAACAATTAAAAATATAAAATAAATTTTACGCAAGCATTTCTAATTAGCTTCGTTTTTTTAAAAAATTATTTCGAAAAGAAAGTATTTAGTAATTGTAGGGTAGTGTTTGAAAAAACAACTTTAAAACAATATATATTTTTTTTTAACTTTTTCAAATAGTTTTCATTAGATTAAAATGGTTTTAGAAGTATATTTGTTGAAATAAACGATTTGAAATTCTAGTTATTTTTTTTTTATGCATTATATTAAATGAGGACCTTAACAATTATTAGATAGCATATAAAGTTGAAACTCGATAAAAGAAAGATTTAGCAGTAAAAATATAACACTATTAAATTGAGCCTTTACTGTTTTATTAGTCTTTAAATTAATATTAATATGTTTTAGTTTCTGAAATGCAAGTTTAAAAGCTAAGTGAAAGAAAGGAATAATTTCCAAAATATATTATAATTTATCTTAAAACAGAATCTAATTTTGTACTTCATGATAATAATCATAAGGCTTCTGCGTCATTTCAATAATTATAAAAACTTTTTGAAATACAGAGGAGTGGTCTTCAAATCAATATTGCTTTATACTCATAAATTAATAGTTAAATTTAAAATTTTACAAATTAAAACTTTTAAATTTTGAATTTATAATATCTACATTTGAAAGCTTATTTTTTGATCTATCTTAAATAACATATCCTGCTTTTATACAAGCTTTTAACCAAACCCCATTCATGATTCCTATAGTATCTGTCAGGTTCAAAGCTTCAAACGCTTATTTGCCCTCCACAATCATTTGTAATAGGATGGTAATAGTTGTCAGCTTCCCTCACCAAAGACTCGTCAGAGTGGAATACAATCCCATCGTTATTCTGGACTGTATATAGTGTATGGTCATCCATGGCCATTGGATCGTATATCGGTCACGGGAAATTTTTTTCTTAGAATAGGTGGTCACCGAAGCATGGTTCAGTGGTCACTTTCTTTATGGAGGAGGATAAATGTTGTTAGAAGTAAGAACATTAATACTCTTGTGGGTCAGGGAACTTCCGCGGGCTAAAAAGTTTCCTCAATTGTGTTGTGTAAGTGAGAAGTATAGGATTGGTTAAAAGAGAATAAAAAATATCATTTCATTAGGAATATTCCTCAAAGTCATTTATCCAAGTCAGTTAAAATATAATATTTATGTAAATTTCTATATCGTTTTAGAAAATTTACGCATTTGTGTCTAGTTGTAAAAGGAACGTTAAACAAAGATTTTGTAATCACAATCGTGAAATCTTTATATATTAAATGGGGTCTCAGGTGTGTTAATTTTGTCTCGATGGCTGAAAATATAAACAATTTTCAAATCGATATAATTCTTTGAAATTAAAATTAAGTAATTCGAATTTTTTACACATTATTTATAAAGGAATGGTGTTCTAAAAGTTCAAAATGTTTGAAATATGATCATAATTTTAAAAAAAATTATAAGTATATCAAAATGAGAAACATTTCTTTAATAAATATTAAGTAATTTTTAAGTTGCGCATGCTATTTTTTAAAATAGGATATATTAAACTTTATAGAATTATAAAATGTATCGTACTCTTTAAACCCTACCTAATTTTAGTATTATATATCTTTTGTATTTCAAAATATTTGAAAAATATTGAAGTTTATAACAATAAAATTTTATTTTTTAATTTTATTTTTTTTAAAAATATAATTTATTATTCCATTTACAAAAAAAAGCTACATGTTACCAGGATACATATAACTTTATAAATCAACTAATTGCTAGTAATTAGACCTATTATTTTAGAAAATATGCATGCGAAATGTAAGACTTAATTAATACTTCCTACAGAAATTTTCTTTTATTTTAATATGCTTATAAAATTATGATTATATTTTAGACTTTTTACAATTTTTAAAGGCTCATTCCTTTATAAATAATGTGTAAAATATTCGAATTATTTAATTTTAATTTAAAAAAAATATAGCTATTTAAAAATTGTTTATATTTTCAGCCCTCCAGACAAAGTTTACAACCCTGAGACCCCTTTTAAAATAATTTTAGACAACATATCTGTGTATGAGAGATACTGAGCAATAACATATTTTTTTGCGAACTATTAGTTCGAATAATAGAAGTGAATACTTAAAATAAATAACATAACATTTTGTCCATATTGATGCTAAAGAACAATTAGTAAGAACAACTGCGAATTTGACTGATATTGTATGATATAAAAAATATATAACTCACTATAATTTCAAAATTTGAAATATTTTTTCCAATGAGGTTTCGGATTGGTATTTGCCATTTCAGACCTAGTACATTTCCCAGCAGTCGGTGTCACTTTTTAGCGCGGCATCCATTAGGGGAAAAATCAATGGCCGTATTGTAATTTTGACGCCTAGTTTCTTCTCCAGAGGCATCTGAGCTCTTTAATTCTGCGGAGAGCGTCCAAATCAAACAGGCACTCTAGAGATCTTCAATATGCCACATAATCCTACACTGAGGGTTTTCTTCGTCATGAAATTTCACTGGCTTAGGACGGAATCCAATCCGTAATCAAGGTCGGAGACAAACCAAATACGCAACCCAGTTGGTTAGAAATTTAAATGTTTAGGTACTCATTTAAAAATGGTCTTTTGTCTTAAAACTTAAGAACAATAAAAAATATTGTTTCAGTGAAATATTTATATTTGTTTCTTAATATAATGTGCTTTTTGAAACATCGACTCTAGTTATAATTGTTTGCGAACTCTGAAGAAGCTTAATTTTTTTATTGATGTGAATTTGACTGATAAGCTAGTTGAACTGAGTTATTAAAATACAATTACCCAGATTTCAAACAAATGAATACTGCATTTTTATTTCTTTGATCTCCTTTGGAATACACTGAATAAAATAGTTTATCATATTGCAACAAACTTACAACAATGGTATTTAAACTTAAACACTTACACTGGATTAACCTCCAGAAAAAGGAAATTATGACCCAATTTCGATATAGTTATTTCTCTTTCCTAAACGATTACCTGCATAAATAGCAGAGAATAAAGAAAAAAAAATTATTAGTTCTCTTCTCAAAATATGTTATTACAAATCATTTTTGAGATTCTTATTTATTGCATATTTTTAAAAATTAATATTATAAATACATGAAGAATATACGCTCAAAAAATAAAGAGCCCCTTTTTATACGTATGCCAATTGTCCTCAATCCTTAAATTAACCATTTTATCCTCCCTTACTGTTAAGAAAACAGAGTTACGCATAATCATTAAATGCTTTCTCGTCTTTTAAGTTTTACATTACCTTCCAGTTTAAACGTCCCCAGATGCAAAACGAAATTAGGGGAATTTATGATGATTGCATTGTTCAGCTTAACTACATCCGAGAGTGCCACCCAATACCATTTTCTGGTTCTCACCACCCATTTCAAGACTGTTAAAGGACTGAAAACACATTTAGAAAATTGTCAGTTCTACTTTCTCGAAAACCCCGAGTTAGATCAGAAAAGGCCTTCTAAGCTTTAAGCAAATTTTCTTTGCCATGTTTTCAGAGCGTGCATTTTCATTTCAAGAATTATTCTCTTTATAATTGAAAACATGAAAGGTTCTGAACTGCTTGGAATATTGAAGAGATCGAAGTCGTAGAATCTTTAACACTTCTTGATTATTTTAAAATGGATATTTTATATGTATTACATGTGTACATTTCCTTAAATTGATCTGTCAAAACCTTCTAAATGTAGTTTTGCTCAAATTATATAAGCAATGAGAGCAGATTTACAAAGACAAAAAGAATGCGAGTTTGATTTTACAATCATAGATTTTTCCATTTCTTTCTCATAATGATGTTGCGTAAAGAAAATTGAAGGTTTTTGGAAACCAGGATATTGTGCAGGTGTTGTTTGATTCATTGAAAAAGCAGACATTGATATAAAAACAACTATCTGTATTTCAGATTAATCAATATATAATTAATTCAACATTCTTGGGAGCAATCTTATTTAATTCCTTAATTTAACTTATAAGATTATCTAAAGTACACTTATCTCTTGAACTGCTTGCGGATCACTTGTCGGATTTTACCTAAACTGTTACATTCTTCTTTAAATAAGCTTGTGACGGATCTATACGTGTCTCTGACTAACCCTTTGGGGACTCTTCTGGGGCAATATTTTTATCAACCAACTTTTACCGAAGGAAGAAACGTGATTAAGCAAATTAAGTATATTATATGAATTCTGTATTCCGAGTTTTGAGAGTTAGTTGGTGAGTGGAGGATCGTGAATTTATTAAGTGCAAATCTGAGTTTAGAAAAGTAACAATTGAAGAATTCCAAGAGAGGAACACTTGGAAGTGATCGAATCCAATTAAAGATTATCAAGTTTATCATTCAGGGCCTCAACAGTAGGACTTCACAAGAGTACAGATATCGTGAGCCTTAGTTAATTAGAAGTTAAAGAATAACTTATTAGAGAGCGGCGGAATTGAAATTGAGCTTGTATAGGTTATCGTGGAATTAGATGAGATTCCGTAATATTATCCCCAGGCTAACGGATCTCACCTTCACGCTCTGCATACTGATCAAATTTCTTAATTGGATTATTTTTGTGCTTGCTTGATATGTGTGACAATAAAATAATTAGAGTGAATCATGTCGACTGATTATTCAGTTCTTCCTACACATCTAGTCGAGCCCGAGAGTAGACAAGGGGGATTAGAGAGAAGCAGGAACCAACAAGCATTACAAGCTTCTCTCTAATATTTCCACTTCTCCAAATGGCAGTTATAGCTTGTATGATAACTTAAAGACAAAGACCTCACATATAACGATTAACGATTAGCTACTACCGATTCAAGATTAATTTTCCAAGATTGACTTTAATACACCCCTTGCCAGGGTTTGAATAGCATTTATATAAGCATAAAATCAAGTCATCTCTACAGAAGGTGGTATTTAACTCAAACCTCAATTAAAGAATAATATACCAAAGAGGATTAGTTGAAGGAGTGCGAATATAACCCATCAACAGTTTATTTATAAATTTTACATTGTGAAGCAACACACATGGAATTAGTTAAGGTATTTGTAGGTTTGAACATGGACTAAGTGTGGATGTCACACCATTCTTGGTTGCATCCACTACACTGGCTCTTGAGAAATTAGCGCTAAGTAATATTGTGACGGATCTATTGGCGACCTTATCACTAATCCGGCTAGCTTCCGCCTTAATTCACAGCTATCCCCTAAGAAGAAACCTTGATATTTAAATTAGTTTGATTATAAAAAGTCAAGGTTTTGTAAATGTAAGATAGAAGGAGCAGGAAAACTGTTGCAGTGGTTAGTAAGTGAGATTTATTTCATTATCACAACGTGAGTTTAGGAAGGAGTTTATCACTATAATAAACTAGTGAATTAAAGTTTAAGAATCTGAGATATATGGAATTGGAGAAATTAAACAGATCGTTTGCGCTTGTTTACTTAGAGTTGTTCACTTAGAATAGATTGTTCTCTTTATATATCACTCCTAGGGTCTCCTCTTGTATTTTCGCTTGTGGTTGATTAGTGTGTTTGAATATAGTAATAAAATAATAGTTATTATGGAAGTTTCTGGCGAGGCTTTGTTTCCCATCACACCCTTAGGTAGGCAATACGGTGAAAGAGCGACTCCAAATAGTAGCGCCCACAATATTTTTATGTTTTTATTCCATGAATAAGTTGCTATAATTCTTGCTTGAAAAGGTGAAATTCTGTCTCGTAAAAATAAGAAATAGTCATATTCTGAAAGACATTTTGTGCAAGTAATAGAAGCACAAAAAAAATTAATAATTGCTTTACACTAGAGAGCTTTTGGTAAATCGCGGTTTGCCATGACATACTGTATTACACATCCCTCTAAAATTTGTCTATATTCTTTAGTCAAAAATGTGTATGCAATACATATTAAATGTTTTTTTTCCCTAATGAGCTGCGTATTGGCAACTAAGCCGTTGCAGACACGGCCCCAAATGTGAGAGCCATTTCATGGTGGTATTATCTAGTGGTGATTCTAGTTACTAAATTAATTTTAATTCAAGCTCTCTTTGGATGCTAAATATTGCCGCGATTAAATTTTGCAGAGAGTACCAGAGCCGAATTGATACTCAAGGGATCTATCACATGCCGTATAATCCTATGACATGAGTGTCTACTATCACTGTCGACTACAGTCGGGATCGAACTCACCAACTTAGGCTTACATAGGGGGCAAAACTAAAAATATTTGTTATGTTAAGGTTTTTTTATATACAGAATTTTGCAAAGAATATGTGAAAATAAATATTTAATATTTTTTGTTCTAATGTTTGTAAAGTACATGACTAATAAGTTTATAGCAGCAGAATAATAAAATTAAAATAATTAATATATCTAAATGTAATGAAATGTTTACATCTAAAGGAATCATAAGCTATTATAAAATATGAAAAAAAAATAACATAAATTCTCGTAAAAGAGTGTTACTTACATAAATATAATATAATTAATCCATCACCTGCAGAAGAAACACTTCAGTTACAGATAAAATGCGCTCTTAAAATCATTTATATTTCTTACACACTCAATCTGCCAGGGCAATAACATAAAATTATTCAAAGTTTCTTATTATTAGATACAATTTGCAAATAAAACTCAATGTTCCCTTTTTTTATCGTCAGACTTTGTGTACAACTTCTTTAGGAGAAAAAAAACAAAATACGTTACTTACAATTGGCTTAATAGTCAGTATTACTTATCTGCGTTATATGCAAATTTAACATTGATTTTTCAAAAGAGAAATCAAGCAAAAAAAATTCATATGAACGGATTCATCCCTCTTTTTCAACTCATCCGGAAAATCCTTTTCCTTGATATTTTTTTCTTCATATTATTTTCTTCCTCATCATGATTTTCCGTTTCACTCACCCCGTCTGCAGTCCATATTTATATTTTTCTGCGTCGGGTGCCAGAAAAGCTAACAAAAAGGAAATAACAATGTACATCTGTCACAGGTTGTAAGAAAAAATGAAAACGCACATTACCATTGATTAAATAACTGGTAACAAGTACAAAGTAAAAAAAAAAGTAGTTGAGCAACGTAAAAGCAATTACAGTGTATTTGAAAATATGCTTCCTTGCTTTCTTGTCTTATTAAAGTCAACATATTTCCACTCGATATAATTCTGCTTTCCGTCACTTATCTTCTTAAACATGCACCCGTTTTTGAATTAACTAGGTGTGAAAGAAAACGAAAGAAAAAAATGCATAAATATAAAATGACTGTAAAATTAAAATTTGCTTGAAGAGCAGTTAGAAAGAGGAAGAACATTGTAACCCAATTACATTAGAGGAGTAAGAATATATTTAAAAAAATATTCTATAATTTTTGTCATTGGGCCCTGAAAGGAATAATTTGTTATTCCTTTTCACAAACCCGCTTTTTAAAATTATACACTTAAACGCAATCACTCGATAATGAAAAAAATGCGCCATTAAAAAAAATGAGTTCATTGTGGAGCACGCTAAAAATAAATTAAATGACTATATACGTATTTCGGAAAACTTATTTTGAAAGTTGATTTTTTTATGTTTGAGTAAACACTTCTTTTTTCAAAACCTATTTTTCGTTCCATTTGCCTAGTTGACAAGATTTAATAAAAACTAATATACGCTGTTTTAAATTGACCCTAGAAAATTGGAATATATTTCAAGGCATAACATTTACAGTTTATAAACAAGAAAATGACTTGCTTACTCGCTAAAATATTGACATATTTCTTTTTCAAAAATTGTTCGTTAAAGAGGTAGAATATGACTTCAAGTATACATGTAACTTATTACAGACAAAATTGGTTTTTAGTTGTATTTTTCCTTTTAACTCTGGACTTCACGCGCAAGGTATGTCATACCCACTGCCTAATTTTTTTCTAGATTCCAACAAAACTTTTTACGGAAAAGGAATAGTTTCTCATGTAGCTGACTTTAAGATCATTTCCTTTGAGGGGCCTTAGCTTATAGGCAAATTTTAAATGTATATTTTTGGATACCCTTTGGAGTATGCCATGCTCTCGCGTGAATCGCCGTTACAGTCTTAAATGCATGAGCACGTTTTAAAATCTTTCTTATGCTATGGCGCATTATTGTAGCTATGATGAAGAAATATGATATTGAAGTAATTTAATAGATACAGTATTTAATGGATATAGTACAACAGTATTTTCGGATGAAGAAAGACTCATTGCAGTGATGATGAGGAAGAATCGAATGATGAAGAGTGTAATATCAAGCATGATTCCTCTACTGAAATCTGTCCAGATAATTTAACTCAGGGAGCAATTATCGTCCTTGATAAAATGATCTCATCATATTCAATTGCAAGAAAATACAATCGTTAGCCTATGACTTAATTGACATTTATTCACGGTAATAGGTAATTTTAAACCAAGTTACTCATAAATATTAAAGAGAAGCGTTATATCTTACCTGTATCTGTAGCAGAGCTTATTTACGCATGCATAAAAGTTATATCTTTGCATCAAAAAACAATCAAAGCTTCACAACTAACACAAAAAGGGCGATTTCAGCGTGTCTATATTATTGTTTAACGAAAGGCCATATGATGTTGCTACCTAGTGGAATACGGAAAAATCAAGACGTTCGTCATCTTACCCCACTCGTCATCTTGCCCCGGTCTCCCCTACGTGTTTTCTAAGTACGATCTATTCTGTGCACTTCTATCCATAAAATTATTCCGAAGGCTTTGGAATGCAATAAAAGGACCTTGATAGTGTTTTCGAAGGATTTACTTACATCAGAGAATTTTCCCTTATTTATTCCTTTTCTTCCCACCTCCTTACCTAATACATCACATGCGCGTGCCTACGTGGAAAACGGTGGCAATGGGGAGCGAATCGCGTAACTTATTATCTGCAATAAAGAGATTAATTATAAACAGAACAAATTATCAAGATAAGTGTTATTTTTGTTTAATTTTAATATGGCAAGCGTAACTTATCTGCAATAAAGAGATTAATTATAAACCGAACAAATTATCAAGATAAGTGTTATTTTTTTAATTTAATTTTATATATGGCAAGCCCATGGGATCACTGGTAATTATTAAACTTGTTCTTACAATATTGTGGAATTAATTATGAAATACATTGTGCAGTACTGATAGATTTATAAGTTTAGTATATCAGTGTCAATGTTTTTTTTTAAATTTTTTATATAAAATGTATTTTATTTGTTTATTTCAGTAAATTGATAATTTTTTAAAGTAATCTTTTGCTGACGACTTTCAAATGTGCAACCCCCTCGTAAAGTTGTCACACACTCCTTGGGGGGGGGGAGGGGTGCACCCCATAGTTTCAGAAATGCTGATATACGGTATCCTCTTTTCATCTCCAGTCACCAAGCAATCCGAAAAGGGTGTCCTTTTGTGACGAACTATATTTGAAGAACATATCAAAATTCTATCAATTAAATTGTTCTCGCTTAATTTGTGCGACTCTGAAGCATCGATTTTGGACACGAAACCAAGCCTTTTAATGAATTCGAAAGCAGTAGCCTTATGAATTCCAGGCTTGAAGCCCACTTCTATTGAAGTTAACTTGCAGTTTGTCCTCATCATTCTTCTTAGCACTTCGTCATTAACATTTGATGAGCTTCCTGACCTGGGTTCAGCTTTAAAAGAAAAAAATCACCTAAATTAGATTTCACCAGATATCTCTGGCATGTTCGATTTCTTACTGCTTTTTCTCTCCAAACATGATACACACATTTCTTTTTGCCTGTATTACGTCATTCAGTTATTGAAACTCAAACAACATACAATGTTTTAAGTGTAATTTTTCTTCACTCATGTTGACAGCTTTAAAAGTTTAAAAAACTGAATAAAATACGAAAAAATTTGTAAAAATCATCAATAACATACTAATGTAACCGTTTA
Organism: Trichonephila clavata; assembly: GCA_019973975.1. Lineage (NCBI taxonomy): Eukaryota > Metazoa > Arthropoda > Arachnida > Araneae > Nephilidae > Trichonephila > Trichonephila clavata. Next base: position 25,885 of record BMAO01020081.1, on the reverse strand, counting down.
AACCGGTTTCAGTCGGATTCAAATTCTTACTAAGGATCGACAGCGCATACAAGTGCATGTGTTCAAAAACGACCGAACTTTCCTTGAGACCTAATAATTTGAAAATTTTACAAATTCTGTACAATGTATGTATGAATGTTGCTTTCCTATTTTGCAATGTACAGGAAGCGTTACGGAGAAGCTGCTTATTTTCTATGATCAATCCGCTTACGAAAAAAAATTAATTTTGAGTAAGAGATTGGAGTAATTCTGTAAATTTCTTGGAAATACTTTTTCTATTATAAAAATCATAATAAATTAGTAATAAATATACATTAAATAAACATATATAAAAAGATATATTTTTAATATAATTGTTCAAAAATTTGTATCAGTATAGGAGTATTATGTAGTTCGCCACTTTTTGTAAAATATGAGTAACAAGAAAATGTAGGAATTTCAAAAGAAACACTTTCTTTTTCTTTAAAAATACTCACTTTCAAGTAATACATATTAATGTATGAGTAATATATCATTAATGTATAGTAATATATATAAAAAACACATACCGCTATTTTAAGTATAAAGTATAAAAATTATACTTTTTTATTTATATTCTCAATGAAAGACAGTTTTCTAAGCAATATGAATCATATTTATCTTAAATAAAGCAGAAATAGTCAATTATCTGAAATATTTTAGAATGATTAATAATGTGGTGGCTCTTATATCAATGATGACAGTGACTTTATTTAAACCCATTCACCGATAAACGAAACGAAATATTTCTTGTATACAATCTTACGGTTACATTAAACGATGACGAAAGCATAAATTCTCACAAATCAATAGCATGGAAATAGCATGGAATCAAACAAAATAAATGGCTTTATTGAACTCATAGAATGATTGTATATTCAAGAAGTGGAATAACAAGTAGATGTTTCTTAGAATAAGATTGTGCTCTCCCCTTACTCACCCATTGTTTCTCCATAATCAGCTCCAAATTGTTCAGCAGTTCTTGAGATACAAGTGCTTATTCCTTAATCAGTGTCTGCTTCATTTGTTGGTTGTTTCCCGGAGGATGTAATCATGCCACAAGGCATCTTTCCCAAAGTATACCACACATGTTCTATGGAATATAAATCAGGGGAAATGTTGACCAATCTATTTGTTTGATATCTTCACTTTCCAGTAGCTTCTGAGTATCAGCATTCTGATGCAGCCATCCATGCATTGTCATCTGTAGAAATGTAGTCTGTTCCAATAGCACCATGGAACAAACGCACAGGGGAAATAATCATCTCCTTACAATAGCAATCTCCAGTTACAGAACATCTGTGGAAAACGTGGAGCTCAGTCCAACCGTTCAGCATAAATCCTTTACAGACGACAACACCAGGCCCATCGTAACTGTCTCTTTTCATAACGTTACCGCAGTGCTTCTCAAACTTTCTATACTTGCGACCCAATTTTCAATCATAAATTTCCTCGCGCGCACCCCTTCCATGCTATAACAATGTATTGAATTCAATAATAATGTACTTTGAAGTAAAGCTACAATACGACTTTAATTATAAACCATACAAATTATCAAGATAAGTATTAAATTTTATTGTAATTTTATGACATGCCCATAGAGTCCCTAGAAGTTATTAAACTTGTTCTTAACTTAGTACTGTTAAATTAATTATGAAACACTTTGTGCAGTACTGATACATTTATAAGTGAATTATAACAGTATAAATGTGTATTTTTTTATTATGTCAGAATGTATTTTGTTTTGCTGCCTTTCAGTAAATTAATAATTTTTTAAATTTTTTATTTTCGACTCTCCGATATACTCGCGCCCCCCTTGTAGAGATATCACGCCCCCCAGGGGGTGCGCTCCACAGTTTGAGAAACACTGCGTTACCGGGATAAAATCGTGTTTCGACTTTTCTCCAAGTCAACTGGCATTGAGAATCTTTTGTTATATTGAAACGACTCTCCTTCGAGCAGCGAACATGATTACATTAATGATATATCCAGTTTTTGAACTCTTAATACCAGTCTAAATTTTGCCGCCAATGACCTATTTTACAAAGTAAAGCAGCGGTCAGGACGATGAGCAAATAGGCCCCATTTGTGAAGGCGTTTGGCCACAGTGAAACTTGCCACTTGTCGCCCTGTTTCTGTAAACAGTTGTTAAGCAAAGGCGCTTGCTGACTGGTATCGAACTCTTCTCGATATAATTGAGATATATCGAATATCCATTGCAGTTTTTTTCCTAGATTAGTCTGCACCAACCTTTTTTTAAATGTCCCTATGGTTTAGAAGGCTTTTCAAGCACGCGAAACGACACTTTTGCTGATTTTGAATATTCGTCATCCACACTGGTCAATCTCGCTCTTTCTTCAGATTTACAATCATTCTTCAAAGCACGAAATCTTGAAATTTCATGATTGATTGATTGATTGATTTTGGGGTTTATTGGCGCAAGAGCCGATTTCGGCTATACTGCGCCAAACATTTGTTTTAATATCTGTGGTCTAGACGGGAAGAGAGAAAGAAAGAATGAATTGAATGACAAGAAAGAGGGTCGAAAATAGAGAAGGATCACTAGGGTACCCCGGGTTCGCGAAGCCCGTGATTACCAAAGACAGTAAACCCCATGGGAAAAGGAAAAGATCACTAGGGCACCTCGGGATTGTGACACCTGTACTCACCTAAAGAAGGTGAGCCCCCTGAGAGGTCGAAACTTCCCGAAAGAACGCTTTTGCACTTAAGCGAATGTATTTAGTTGCGCCTTTGTTCTTACTTTTATTGTGGTCTTGAGCTGTGCGGGCTAAAGCATTTTGTGTACATTCACGTCGTCCATGATGTTTTGTTCATGACATTTGCACACATATTACATTTCTGCTGAATTAGGTATTCATTGTATTGATCTCAATAACCGGTTTTCTGCAATTTCATGGCTATCTGCTAAAAATTTATATTGTTGCATATGTTTTACATAACTCACTATATATATATATTGTTGAAAATTAAGGCCACAAACATGTTTTTCGTCATAATTTTTAAAATGCCTCCAGTAAAATTGACAGAAGTTGCATTTTATATATTATGAAGAACAGGTAGTACATCAACCTTCAGTTTAGGAAAAGATGTTGTTTAGCGTTAGTTTTTGCAGAACTATTAGATTCAGATCATTCAAGTATATGGAAGTTTTGTCTCCGGTTTTGTGAATATAGCATTAAAACAAGCAAGTTAGTCTGTTTTCAGTGAACTTGCACTTCTCATAATTGTTTAGTTGATTCCTTGAGATGTAAAGCCTTTAGCAGGCTTTAAGCTAGCAAGTCTCAAGCAGTGGTGGCTCGAGAGTTACAAGTGGCCTGAAAGTAGTTTCCCGCTTATGAAATCATTTCCATACAAGCGGTACTTTTACCAGAAAGTTCGGACAAAGTTGGCACATAACATCGACATCTGTACAAGATCATTGCTTGTCATTAAGTGCACGACGACATTGGCGGACAAGGGCTCTTCAAACTGCTTGTGACCTTTTTGCTTCTGGGAAAAGATTTTTCAGGGCAATATTCTACAGTCATCTTGCAGAGATTGGCTTTTACGCCCGGTGTTCAGTCTGGTTCACTCTTTTTAATGCTTCCAACAGGAAAGACCGGATATTATGGAGCTGAAAATATTAGTCGTAGACACCTGAAAAATGTGGACGTCTTCTTTTCAGCGGTTGGTCTAAATGTAACAGGCAAAGTATTTCTCGTCGAGTCTTCAATTTCAGAGAGAATATGGGGCTCGCTTTCATCTTTCTTACGTAACAAAAATCGATAGATAAGGTGTTAAAAAAATCCCTGTGTGTGGTGGCATAATGTTGGATACGTGTACATCCCCATACTTTTTTGATGCGGGTACTATCAACTCAAAGGGCTATAAAGATTAGATCCTGGAAGCCTATGTGAGTATTTTTTAGGGTGCTATGGTCCCTGACTACATTTTAATGGACTATAATGAACAGCCACACAAAACTTACATTGTGGTTGAATTTTTTGAAGGAGCGGATATTCACCGTGTGGATTGACTCTCGAGGTCCCTGGCTCACAATTATATTGAAAATGTTTGGTATGAAATAGGCAAAGCCTTTCAGCGTAGCTCCCCTCTTAGGACCCACAAGAATTAAAAATCTCGCTTTTGGAAAAATGGGCTTTGTTGCCACAAATCTTATTGAGACGCTCATAAACAGTATGACAGTTCGTTGTGAGGGTTGTATAGCAGCTCACAATGGTCACATCGATATTAGACAGACTTTTCCCGAAGTAAATGCTTTATATATGATTCATGATTTCACACTTTTTGATATGACTAGTATCTTAATCCACAGTTGAAATCTTCCCCATATTTTTATGTTGCTATATTCTTTCTGATGTTGCAACTTTTCTCTGTAACAAATTTCGTCGCAACGCAGTAAATATTTAGTATGTTTTCAGAAATTCGTAATTTCAGAGTTTCGGAGTAATTTAGAGTAATCTTTGTTAATATAAGAAACCTAAACTTAAAACGGAAGCAGAAAAAGAAAAAAAAAGAAACTATTGGTAAGCTTCAATGAAAATCGGTAAACATCATAAAAATGATACATTTTTAATTGCTTAGTTAAATTTTATACCTCTCATTTCACTGATTAACAAAATTGATGAAACTGTCCTTCGCAAAATAATCCATGCGGTTTTACATGTGTTCTCTTTTCAGAAAATTTTCAATTAGTTTTGAAACATTGCAAAAAATGGCACAAAATTCAATACTGGATTATCAGTGGCAGTCGGAACATTACAGGATAACCAAAACGAGAGTAGATTCCAAAGTGAGGTAACAAGAGGGTTCAATGTGACCTAAAATGTATTTTCCCGGTTTTGGAACCCTACTAGAAGACCAGAGCAATACCAAAAAAAAAAAAATGGAATAATAAAAGTAAGCAAAATCCGAAAAGGGGAATCATGATTATCATAACTTTGTGGTTTAATTAATATTATGTTACCTTCAAGTCGTTTCTTTAAAATCCATGTTATAATAGAAACTAATATTAAAAATCAGGTTCAATATATTCACTTAAATATTTTAACTGTATACCGTAAAATTCGGCGTATAACGCACACCAATACTTTCAAGTTGCACATTTTTTAATTTTGAAATATATTCAGAGTATAACGCGCCCCCCCTTTTTTTGCGACGAAACCTGAAATGTACTAGCGTGGTTCTGTTATGTTTTTAAGTCATTTATTCGAGGTACTATCCCAGGCTTTTGAAAAAAATAGTACATTTCTTTAACAGCAACCCTTTAAGTTCATAATGTATGTCACTTCTTTAAAATAAACAGTATTTTAATATACTCGTATATAGAAGTAAAGTTTTCTTAATACTCATATATATTTTTTTATTTTTAAAGCTATCATTTTTATATCCGGCGTATAATGCGCACCCCTAAATTTCGATTTTATTTTTTGCGATAAAAGTGCGCGTTATACGCCGGATTTTACGTTAGTTATAAAGTAGACTGTTATAATTATTTTTAATATAATCTATAAAATTACTTTAAGGTAATTAGATATATTAATTCCGGTATTAAGGTGAATAAGTAAAAAAAAGGAACGATGTGTGACTTTTCACAGGTCAAGAAAACTTGTTTAAAATGATTAATTAAATAACAGGATAAAGTTTGTAAAGAATGAGTTTTCGATTTTTTAGCAACTTAAATCATCAATTCAAATTATTTCCGCTTGTCAAACTACGATTAAACGAAAAGTCATTAACAAAAGTTCGACTTTATCGGTAATACTTTTGTCATTTTTAACCGATATATGGCTTATGTAATTATCTCGAAAGATCAAAAATGTTCTTTGGAATGTAAGTGTAGTTGATGAACTTGCAAAGGGAAGTTATTTATGCTTAAACACAAATGCTTGAAATAAAACATGACTTTTGCTAACGTTTTATTTTCAAAATTTTCTACTTTTCTTCCTAATATATAGAACAGTTTTATCCCAATACATTAATTTATAAAAATAACCAATATATAATTATTTTATTTTTTTTATTTAAAGGGTGCATTTTACAATAATTAATTGCACATTTTGTTAATTTGCTTCATTAATATGAACACATTTTAGCAATTTTTCTCTCATCTGGTGCACAATTTTATGTATGATGACTTCGAAAATTGGTGAAGGAGAACAAAAGATTTAATACTGCACATATACACAAATGAGCCTAATACGGAAATCATTGAAGATGAATGTATATATTGTTACGAAAGTTGTGTAATTAATAGTGTAAATTAGTATCTAGATATATATATATATATGTAATACATTAATACTAATTTCAGTTGTATTTATTTTATGATAAAAATTGTATTATTTGTAAGCAACGCCATCTTTTACATTACAATGGCGTTTAAATAAATCGAAACGGTGAAATATTGTTGGTGCATCCACGTTAGCATTATTTTTAGCGACTTGACTATAATATGGATGCTTCTGGAAATTACTGGAGATCAATGACGTAGAATCATGATCAATGACGTAAGCAGAACTTACAAAAAAGATCCGCGCATCTTATAAAGAGAACAACTGACTTAACGACTGCACAGAATTCTTGAAACCCAAACAATCTATATAACAATATCTAATCAATCCAAAATTTAAATTTAAGACCGTGAATAAATTTGTATAATCAAAGGTTTCATTTCATATTTTTCTTATAAAAAATTAAATGACAATATTGTAAGACAGCTATATGTTGTATCAAAAGCTTAAAAAGGAAAAATTATATTTTTTATATCTCATTTTAAATATTTATTCCTTTAGAATATACTGAAAATATTTAAAAATAAATATATGTGTGGTAGAAATGTAAAATAGATCAAGTTAAAGATAGTATATACTTATCATAAGCCTAATAATTAGAATGAATTTGCGTAATTTAGCTACTTGAGAAAGATTTTTTTTTCTAAAACAATTATGTAATCAATATTTGACATTTTTCAACGAAATTAGGATTCATTATACATATACGTTTGATTAGTATATTCAATAACATAATTTATCTAATAGTGTAATGCAATATATCAATTTTTATTGTTAATTAAGAGCAAAAGAGGGAGAGAGTAGCTCCCCATCTCTTCGAGAATATACAAACTTGTCCAATCTCTTAAATATGATTTGTATCAATTTCAATATTATTAGCATAAATTAGTACTGTTTTAATAAATGTATTAGATTTAATACAGAGGAAATATCTATATTAAATCTGTACAAATGTTAGTTTTGCTGATGACATTAGTAGTATTGCTCGAGCACCATCCCCACTAAGACAAGCCTTCTTATTTTTAGAGAAAGAGACCCTCAGGATATGACTGAGAATTAATGGGATTAAAACCAAACACACATGCCTTTTACTAAATCACGTTTTAACAGTTCCCACTTTAAAATTGAAGAATATAATTTTGAAATTGTGGACAGTTTCACTTATTTAGTTTCTAAAATTAACAATTGAAGCAAATATTCAACTAACATACTAAAGAGAATTACTATGGCTAATAGATTTCTCAATGCAAAACGAAAATATATGAAAAGGAATGTAATCAAAAGAAAATAATTATTTTATATATTTATAAAATACCTGACCATTGACCATCAGGTCATCAGGCAACGAGCTCTACAATATTTCTTCAAAATACAGTCCAAACTCTTAAGTGCAGAGCACACTTAAAGATGAGTAGCGCCCATGACTTGTCCAGAAGCACACAAAACACAAAAATGGGAGTCAGTCAGGTTAAAACGAAACAAATGAGAGCAAAGGCAGTCGTGTCCAGTCAATAGTCTAAGCCAGTTCTTCTCAAACTTGCAGTATTGGCGACACAATTTTCAATCATAATTTTTGTCATGTCCCCCTCTATATAATAATAATAATATATTCAATAAAATAATAATGTATTTTAACACTAAAGCTACAATACGATTTCAATTATAAATCCTACAGATTAACAAGATATGTATTGAATTTTGCATATGTTACTTATAAATAATATATATTTTAAACACATTACTTATAAGTAATAGGATAAATATTATGCTATTTTTCTTTTCTTTAATTTTTAAATGGAACAGATCGCAATATATTTAAATAAGATTTATTTCCTACCCCTCATCCATTTTTGAGAGTACAAATATCATTAGAAAAAAATAGTCTAATCTACATTGCTCTGCATAGGATATGAAGAGTAATTGTTTTATTTTCGATGTTTAAAACGAGAATACTTCAAAATGTTTTAACCCGGGAGCAGGCACACACTTAACGTTAATGGTCAGGCGGAGTGACTGAGTCACCTCAATCCTTTTTATAATCATTTTTAGTGTGCAAGATAGAAATCTTAATTCCATTAAATAATTTAAAAGAAAGTATACTTACCTACATTTAAGGACTTTTCAAATTTTCTTTGATTTTTTGAGAAAAAATAATGCAATTAAATTGAACTAAAATGCGTCAAATGTGCGTGATTTTAATAAAGGACACAAACGATGCCGGTTTAAGCTAACTTCGGGTCCTGGGTGCAGAAGATCTACGGGCCCTCTTGACACTGTCTGATCCAAGGAGCAGCTCTGATTCGGTTTAATCGAGCTTATTTGGCTGCCCACCCCAAGACCTCGATGGAGAAACTTGCTCTGTGCCCCACGTAACTGCTCCCAGTTTAGAAGTGTACTCAATATAAAAATATGGCTGTTAGTTCTAAAAAGAATTATGTAAAACGGTTTTCACTATGCTTTATACTCTTGAGAATATTCATAATAAATCTTGGCCAATAATCCTTCAAAGTGCTCTCTGTGCTTTTCCAATTATCATAAAACTCATTTACATGTAAAAAAGCGCAACAGAAATACAAATTATTTACAACTTCCCTAAATGAAAATAAACACATAAGAGAGGGGACGAAACTAACCATACATATAAGTTCGAAGGTCAATCAGTTCATCTGCAAATGTATTCTACTGTCTGGGTGAAGTTAATTAAGTAATTTTTTCCTATAGCTAATGTACAATATTTCAATAATAATAACATGTTGAATTTTTTTATCTTAGAATTTTTTTGATTCTGTGTCTGAGCTTTATTTTTTTTCTGAAATAGTAGCATTTTATGTTTAGAAAGAAAACATGATAAAAAATCTCTCATCGTGGGATTGCAGCAAATCACACAAACAAAATGTATTTTATGTGGTTTTGGATCAAATATAGCTAATAAACGTGTTGAAGCTTTTATTTTCGATGACGCATTATCATCAGATGATATGTATAAATTATATCAATGTATATCAATGTATATCAATTATACATGTGTTTTCTTATTATGTCAGAAAGTATTTTGTTCTACTTCATTTCAGTAAATTAATTTTTAATCTTTTATTTTCGATATCTTCGGGCCTCTCTTGTAGGGTAATCACCCCCCCCCCTCAGGGGGGCACTCCCCACAGTTTGAGAAGAGCTGGTGTAAACTCAACCACAGCAGCATCACGAGGAGAGACCGAGACATAGTTAGGTTTTAATAGCACTCTCCATGATTTATTTTTGGCAGTACTGGCGGCAGCATCTCGAAAGCCTTTTTTATAAATCCTATCAATTTCGAGTTTTGCTGAGTGAAGGGGCTTGGATCTTAGTAGATCTCTTTGGAGAATATACGTGCCTCTTTTTTCACTAGAAAAATAAAGTTTCTATTGTATAGAAGTCCATTAAGATCAGTAGTAACTTATGCATGTGAAACTTGGTCCATGTCTTGAATAGATGAAAACATGATAAATATCTACGAAAGGAAGATTTTAAGATTTATATTTGGAGTAATTCAAGAAAATGGCATGTGGTGAAGAAGATCAAATTTAGAATATTACTCATATTAAGAATCTTACATCATTAATTTCGTTAAAGTACAACGAAAAAAATGAGCAGGCCCCTTTGTCAGAATGGATGAAGACCGCACCACTAAAATCGTCTTTAGTGTCCAACCAATTGTCACAAAGACAGGCCAAATCTTAGATGTATTGATTGCCTAGAAAAAGATCTCCTAGTTTTGAGAACTAAGAATTGGAGAACACTAGCAGTAAGAAGGCTGGCCTGTGGAAAAGGCTTCTTGAGAAGACCAAGGTCCATCCTGTGCTAAAAGTAAATGTAACAGAAAAATAATTATACATTAAAAGAACTTGAATATAACTATAAGGATTTTCAGAATGTAGATCGATTGATTGATTATAATATTATTTGCACTTAGAAGCAATATACAGCCATTGGGCAAATACGTCGTAGTAGTAAATTGCTGTAAATTTTTATTGCGGTATCTGGACACGTAGAAATGATCCATTTCAATCAAAACACATATTTTTTGGTTTTTTATTTTGTTGCTATAAAGCAATATCTTTTGGTTTTATAAAACATGCATTCATTTGTTTCTACATTACACAGCGGCAGATTCCCAATTCACTACACCAATTTATAAAAATCGGAAGGGGGTCTTTAATCTGCCAATGAGTGAGTTAAAACTAACGTCGTACTGTTCAGCTACACGAAGGCTTTGGGTGACGGACCTCCTCATTTTAAACCATTTCTACTAATGGAAGTAGGGCTTTGCTTTTTCATACTAAATTGTGACTACAACATCAAATTTGGGGGAAAATGGAATATTATGTTTTTTTCTCTAGTAACTGAGTGAACCTCAAAATTTTTTTAACTCTATTTTGAATACGCAGCTTCTGCACACAATTCATAAACTGTCGATCTAATCTTAGAAACCAAATAATCAGTTTAATTATTTTGAAGTATGATAAATTTCATTTCTCTACATGTACGTTTATTTTTGACAGAGTTGCATAATTTTATTTCATTATTTTGATATTTTGGCAGATTTATAGATAAAATCAAAACTGAAAAGCATGCTTTACTATCAATCGACTTGGAAGAATTCGAATTGAAGAATGATATACAGTACTAACGTGGTTTTATATATACGACAAATAATTTTCACTGAAAAAATATTTCCTGTAAAATGTTTTTTTCTTTTTTTTTACATTTGCAACGGTATCATAGCAAGCCTGTTATTGAAATCTACTGAATCTATGCTTTAATTTGATTTTATTTTTCGTTTTTTATTATAATATAAATTAAAGTATAATTTGAGGAAAATAAATAATTTTTCTTCTGTTTATTTTTTTATCATGTACATCAAGTAACTTTTGATTTAATAACACAAGTAGTGTTTCTTATATTCGAGTAGAGGTAAAATTAAATGATCATGTATGGAATATATACATGTTTTCTTAAAAAATATGTTTATTCAAATCCTTTCCTTAAAAAATAAAATAAAAGTACATCTAAACTGATTCTACAAACAGATTTTCCGTATCATTAAAATGTGTCTTAAGAAGTAAAAATAAGTGATTTAATTTAAGATGATACACCTAAAATAGTGCGTTGTTAAGATAAACACAAACATCGATGTGATTTTTAATTAACAAACATATTTTGGAACATTTTTTTAATCAACTACAATTCAAAGTAGAAGTCTTAATCAAGGTAAGTCAAGAATCGATAGAGTATTCTATAATTTTTAATAGGAACAGTTTGAGTCCCCATCGAGGACTCAAACAAGATCATAGTCAGTATAACTAAATAACAAAATATAAAATTAACAAGGATTAAAGAAGGGAGTAAATTTTTTTGAAGAAATGTGAATTATTTCCTCTAATTTTAAAGATAAATATTGTCACAGATATTCATTAAAAAATTACCATTTTGTAATATTTTAATTAAAAAAACAAAACAACATTTTATATATACCTCATTTGTTCCATATTTATATTCAAAAAATATTTACATTAAGAACCCGATAAGATTAGTTGCTTTCCAACTTGCTTCCTGCATGAGTCGATGTTAGAAATTTTCAGAAAGAGAATTAAATATATGTTTGTAGTCAATGAATAAGTGGGCTTCCTTTAGAATACATTTTTCTAAACGGTAAACACTCATAAATATTTATAAAATAAGGAGTACTTTTGTGCTCGGTATTTCCCAAAACGTATAGAAACAAGATCAATATCTGAAAGTTCTAGTAAAAATACCAATGTCTGAGAACAATGATAACTTAGTAGCAAACGTATTTTTATATGCAGGACACAACTTTATGCATTATACCCGACGGTAATTTGCACTAAAGGGGCTTAGATGTCCTACGACGACCTGAAATAATTAGGCTATAAATCTGATAGAAAGTATTCGGAATGTTTTCTCGAATAATGTTCACGAAACGCTTACAACCACCAATATACAGTTAATAGAAAGCTTAATTAAAGAGGGATAACGCAACGCTAAATTACGGATTCTAATTCAGACGCACATATCACTATAATCACACAGAGTATTGGAATACTTTAGAGATAAAAAATGGTGGTAAACAGTTTTCACGCGATGCGTAAGCTAAAGTCCTTTGATCCATTCATTGTCATAATCTGCTTTGTAATTCGTTTGTTATTTTATTTACATCACGAATGCAATAAATTGGTCTATACAGTTTACGTATGCAAATCCATAAATATGTCATATATATATATATATATATATTATTATTACTAAGGTAATGTATTATAAGGTGTATATTATAAGGCTTAACAATTACATATACATATAGATATATATATTTCTTTGATTTTCTAATCATTGATTTAAATCAAATCAGCCGTTATGTATGTAAAATTTCGCTTCATTTTGAAGACTCCTTCTTGTTGCGCTAATTTTTTGTCCATGAGTATATATATATATATATATATATATATATTAAGGTAATGATATTATTAAGTTAATTTTAGAGAATCACAGTAATTATAATCTTACTATTAATTTCCACAAATTTAAAAGTCTCCTAGATTTAGTTTTAAAAGAAAATTACGTTTATTTTAATAGTTCGTTGTTGTATAAGCAAACTAAAGCTTGCTTAAAGTTGAGCCTGTTAGCTAATTTATATTTACATTTTGGCTATAGCTTATATTTATATTTTTATGAATAAAAATATATTATTAATAATGACTAATACATTTTTAGATATATGGATAATCTAATTGTTTTTGGTAAAATAATAATTTATTAGAATAATAATAATATTTATTTTAATAATAATAATGTTAGAATAAATAATATATTTATTTGAATAATAATAATATTAGAGTCCTAAGTTATTTGCACGTGGAATTTTAAAGCAAAACTCACACCCAAATTTCAGCTTATTTGCACCGAATGCTTTTTCTGAAGGACTTACAATGAACCCCGTCAGACAACATCTCCAATAGTTTAAATACATTTTGAATTGTGTCCCATTTTTTGATCGTTTTCTAAATATTGCTCTCAGTAGGTTTTTGAAAGAATCCGAAAATTTAAAATTTATATTCTAAAATTAAATCAATACTACTATAAAAAACAAACGGATATTTGAAAAGATTTCATGAGATAAATCATGATTGATCTGACAAATAAACACCTTAAGCGAGTGTAGTGGTTAAACTTTTTCCTGCTCCATTAAGGAAGAAAAATCTTAAAACTTACTCTACAATCGTGTAATTAAAAATATATGTGGAATCCAAAATTTATATTCTCCTGTCACGTTATTTTAACAAGAGTTGGGGAAATGTTGATTCAGCCTAGTTTGCAAATTCCTTTTTGTTTGGAGTGATGATTTGGGCGTTGCTACGATTAAAAAATCAAATAAACTTTCTAATCATCGTATTTCATTGCTATTTTTTTAAAAATTTCACCAAAAATTAGCTAAGTTTTTGAAGCTCTTCAAACAATGTCAATTTTTATTAAAAATATTTATTTTTTTCAAATAATTTATGAATCTTAATTCTACAACATTTTTTAAGAGCTAAGAAGAAAAATATTTTAAAATTTATTTAACATTCAGTATTTTTTTAAAAAAAAATTAAAATTAGTTTTGAGAAACTCACATTGAAATGTATGTCATAATCATATATGCATTTTAATGTGAACATACATTCATTCGCTCCTCCACAAACACTTACTTTTACTAGTATAAACTGTGAGTAACTGTATAAATCCAAGCAATTAACACGCATTATTGAAAACCATATTAATATTTCACAGTGCCATTCATAGAACAATCATAACAGCAGCAGCCTTAAGCTGTTAGGTAATTAGAACAATAATTTCATCTAAAATGTATATAAAACAGATGAAATAAACTTAGCTTTGACACGATGGCTTAATCTTAATAAATCCTACACTTCAATGTGGAGGGCTACAAAAATAGTATCAGATTGCGCCGCTAAATCGTCTTTTCTGCTTCGGACTTCTGTATAATATGACGACAGTAGTTTGCCAAATTTGTGACAAGGAAGGTAGAAAACTGAAACTGAGTTCCAAGCATGCTAAATAATGTGCATCGACAAAAATTATAATAGAAATGTTAAAAAATAACATTAATTAAAGTTAAAATATACCGAAAAAAATTAAAGCAATTTAGCTTGAAAATGCCTTGAAAGAAATACATTACAATTAATTTGTGTAAAATATTTTTCAAGCAGTTAAAAAGACTTAGTGTTTAGTAAACTATAGCTAACACTGTTAAAGTATAAATTGAAAAAGGAATTACTTTATCATTTATTTAAAAAAATAAACTGAAAAATACCTAAAACAGATAAACCAAACTTAGGATTTCTAAGGATTACTAAAAAAGATAAAATATATTTCGTTTCAATTGAATTATCTAATAAAATAAAAGGCAAAAGTAGAGCTGAAAACAAAAAAAAAACTTTTTTGTCAAAATGTAAATTAGAACTTATGAAAAAAAAAAATTTCTGATGATTTATTTTTTAAAAAAATATTTCTAATTTTGTCATAAAAAACAACAATTACGACGGAATAAATATATTGATAATAACCATAAATGATGATCTCCAAAAAATCTACATATACAATATAATGTCTCATTTAAAGGCAGACTTAATGACGCCATATTATGAGAGCCGAAAAAACATTTAAATATTAAATTTGACAAAAATCTAAATTCAAGACAATCGCCTTACGATGCACCGGATTATGATCCATAATTTCAACGTGGGAAATTTCACACGCCTGGATATTTCAGTTTTTGCGCTGCATCGCCGACAGGCGTGCACAAACAAGTTTATTTTATTACTATATATTGTTATATAATTACATAATATGTTAATTGTGTGTTCTAATGCATTATATTACTGGAATCCCATTTTAGATAAATTCAATTATATTATTTTATTTCATGTTATTATTCAATTAAAAATAATTAAACATAAATTTCCTAAATGAAAACTATTGAACCTTTCATGAAAAAATATATTACCTTGATAACTCTCAAGACAAATAAATATATAACAATGAAAAAGAACATGACCTTTATAAAGTGAAGTGAATAAACGAGGAACACGATAGTTAAAATAAAGATTCTACTTCATATTGTAGCCTAGAACTCCAACACCATTGAAAAGATCCTCCTAGAAATATCACCTTTCCCCTCTTGCACGTGAGGATATCCAAAACGGTCCTAATAAATAATTATGTCCTCCTTCTTACGCTTTTTTCTGCCCTTTAAAAGAAACATAATTAATCTTCATTAAAAGAGGTATCGTTTTCTTTCCCGTACAGAGCAGCTATCAATTAAAAAAGGTGAGTTTACATGGTGACTTTCATTACAGAAACCGTTTCAAGTCGCACTCAACCACGTCATTTAATCATCCCTCTTAGAGTTTAAGAAAGAAAGAAAGAAGTTTGGCGCGCTGAAAGGAAAAAAGAACTCTATAGCCTTTTAATTGTTTCTAGGAGGAGATACTTTTGAATAACAATTCTGAATCTTTTGTTTGTTTTTTGACTCTTGGTCTTTAGCAATTTATGAAGGAATAAATAGTTTAGTATCGAAAATAATGTTTTTTAAATAGCACATTGTTGTTAATATGAATATTCTTTATTTAGTAAGTTTTAAATAAAAAAAAGAGACCTACATATGGAAGAAAGGTGATCGTCTTTGAAATGTACAGCTTTCATTTTTTCATTGTTACACTTTTTTGTTAAAAAAGGATGGTTATCTTCTCCTTAATTGAATAAATAGAGGAAAGGAAAAAATATTTTCAAAGTTAAAAACATTTAGTATAATAGTGGCTAAATAATTTGAAATGTAATTACATAAAAATGGTATATTTGTAAATGCAATTGTAAATAATTTTAAGACAGATTTCTTGCAGTTTGAAAACTTACCGTATAATTTTTAAATATTTATAAATAAAAGCAAGAAAACACATATCATTTTACTAAACAATCTAAATTAATTCTAAGGCAAGCACTGAAATATAACATTCTTTCTAATAAAAACGGTAAAAAACAGTTCTGTTAGTTTTCGGATTTTTATTCGAACTGAGGGAAAAAATGAAATCAGAAGCTTGTCTATTTTGCTTCAGAATGATTTATAAAAACGTGTAAGTTGTTATATATTATAAATATGTAATATTGCTCGCAAGAGAGAGAGAATTTGGACGAATTTTTCATTTTGAAAAGTGTTATCAATTTTAAAGAAAAGATGTGATTGTTGATTTTAACGACCACACGTTAGTGACAATATAGTGCGAAAAAAGCTTGCAATAAAAATAAAAAAGCTTAACAATCGAACTCAAAACCCTTTTCCCACTAGTTATATTCTTATGAAGTTCACGATTTATTTCTTTCTCATAGTTAACAAGAATATTTTAAACAGCATTTTGCTTAGCTAAAATAGCGGATGTATTAATTATTTTTTGCTTTTTCAATAGCATAACTGTACATAAATGAAAGAACTGTACTGAATTCAAATTTACAACGTTTTTAATAGGCACCAAAATGCTATGAAACTTTCGGATATCCTTTTTGATAGTGTAATATGAAATAAGTATTCATCAAATAAAAATAATTTACTTCTAATTACCGTTATTAAAACGAGTTTACTGAATTTATTAAGAAATATTCAACTTAATTACACACTTTACTTATACTACCTTCATAAGCCAATTTCGACATGACTAACATTTCCTTCCTCTTTTTAGATTTCAACATTTTATATTACAATTTAAATTTAAATGAGAGCTTTAAAAGAGTAGTATAACAAATGGTATTAAATATATTACATAGTTGGATTTTCATATCCGACTAGAAATTTCACAATCAGCTCTAAATTAAAAAAAAATAGGCATTAAATTTCAATGATTGGAAGACTACAGAAGGGTTTAGGAAATTATTCTGTAATTTTTTTCGACCTAACATACATAAGTTCTATCTTCCATAATGTGTTTTCAAAAATTCTTGTTGAAGTTCATCCTTGTATAACTTCTTCGATTGAATTATTACTATGCTTTATTAAGAGTCTGCTCAGTTTAATTTTTTTTTAACTGGAAAACGAATTCGCGAATTCTGTAAAAGCACATAGCACTGAATTCAAAGGAAGTGAATCCTTGAAAAATAATATTTTATGCTTAAAAAATATTAAGAATCCTTCTAAAGCATGTGAGAAATTCCAGCTACAGTATTTACCATGTTTCACAATTATGTGAGTGATTTTTATATTCCATGAATTCAAATGTAAGCATTTTGAAGTAACATATAATTATTGCCAAATAAGAGAGTAAAATGATTCTATAAGCAATTAGTATTATAAAAAAATTTATGGAAGTTTATCAGTTAAACTTATTTAACAGATTCAAATGTAATAATTAAAGTAAATCACAGTGCAGAAGTTAGGTTTTTTTTAAAAAAAAATCAGACTGAGAAACATATTTGTGAAAAAAAATTAGAAAATTTGTTCAAAAGAGTGAAATGTTTATAAAGAACTTGAATAATAAGTAAAATTAAATAAGGAAACTCCTTTTTTGGATAATATTGAGTCGAAATTAAATATTTATATATACTACTAAACTGTTTTTTCTTCTATCTATACAATTTATCTGTCAGGAAAAAATAGAATTGCTAATTATAATCCGAAATATAATAAATTCTTAATGATCTGTGTAGATTCCTCAGATTACAGTAGTCTGGCAGTACATCAGAATTACTTCAATTAGGAAATTGTTTAATTTATTAACATTTGGATCCAGCCCAGTAATGACTTCTGGTTATATATAACTAAATACAGGAAAGTTCAAATAAAATTTCCAGCCAGCAACTGGATTTTACAAAAAAATCTAACATGCTTTTCTAGTTCATTTTTCATCTACATCCCTACAAAACATTTTAATCAAAGTGATTAAATAATTTGTTAGGGTTATTTGAAAAACATACTCGTGATGGTGATTTCTTCTTATGTAAAAGTACATTTTTAAATTAATGTAAGGATTTTTTTTTAAAATTAAAAACAGTTTGTTAACAGCATTTATAATTTATTATCTTAACATAAACTTTAATTAGTCTTTATAAATGTAGATTTAGAAAAAATTTAACATCCTATCGATCAATGTATCCTTAAATTGCAATAATGTAATTAAAAATGTTAATGTAATTTAAAAACATACAATCCTAAAAAAATTGAATTATATTCTGATAATAAATCCCGTATTATTGATGTCATTCGAACCAACACATTTTTTAATGGAAAGTCTTGAAAAATATTATACAAGGCAATAACTATTAAATACTTTTTTATTTTTTTACTTATTTCTTGTTTTTAGATAAAAGTTTATAAATGCGTTTTCACATTAGCCATGTGTCCTTATCTTCATTATTCCCATTATGCATAAACACATTTATCTTGCTTTAACTCTATTATTTAAAAATATTTAAAACTAAATCAACTTTTTTTTAATTTTGTGGAATGAAATAATTTTTGTATTAAAAAAAAATAATTAACGTTCCAATTTAAATTGCTTTAAGGTATCCAACTACTTGCGACAAATTATTTTTATAAAAAAATTGGAGATATGAGAATTTTCTTGTGGTTTTTAGATTTGGTTAGTACATTTTAAGAAAATATGCTAAAATTATATATAAGAAGAGGAAAATAATTAATTATTACTAAGATGGGAAAAATGGATAAAAATTTACAAAAAGTAACATAAACGGGACACACTGTGTACCAAAAGTTTATGAACAAATTTTCAATTTTTCAATTCTAATGTGTTTCAATGGGATTCATCTTTGAAATGACTTTAAGGATAAGAGATATTTTAATTTTTACAAAAACTAAAGCACTTTATCTTTGTTATTATATGAAATTGCTTTAAAAATGGTGATTATATTCACATAAGTTGCTGTAAATTTTGTGATAAAACATTAATTGATCAATCTGAAGGTTAAAACACTTCTACTATTATACAGAACTTTCACAAAAAATTTCAGTTAATTATTTTTAAAACGTTTTCAGCAATCGCTGGCCACGTTTGAGTATTAAAAAAAACACATTTCGAGTAATATGCGTTTTAAAGCTTTTCGAGTAATATGCATCTTGCTTAAAGTAATGACATCAGCTTCTACTAAAACACTTGTAGTTTTTGTTCTGAAAAACGAAAAATAACACATACTTAGTATTTTTATAAGGCTAATATAATGGCGTATAAAATTAAAATGATAAAAAAAAAATTTCAATTTTTGAATACTTCACAATTTTAGGGTATTTCGACACCTTAAAAGAAGAATCTTTCGTCAGAATGACGTAATTTGACTGATGACAAAATGAGGCAATTTAAATTTGACGAAGAGAAGAAAAAGTAGTTAGAGAGAAAATTCATCAATAAAATAGACTGATTAATTTTACTTGAAATCTGGCAAGGAAAATGCAAAGATTTGATGTTATTGAAATATTTTTGCATAGTTGCAAGAAGAACGAAGCTTATCCTGATTATCCATTTTAGAAATTACACGGACATCAGCTATTATTTCCAAAACTGTTTGTAACAATCACCCGAACTTAATCATTATGACCGTTTGCTTTAACGTGAATATAAATATACTCTGTCCATTAGCATGATTAAATCTAGAACGTCCATCGATGTCGAGTGGACACCGGGGTCTGTTTAGTTTGTTTTTCTTTCCGGATGTTTATGTGGAATTTGAAAATTTTTCGTGACTTATAATCATGTTCTGTGACGATAACACACAAAAAAAAAGTAGAAAAAGAAGGAAAACACAGATGTTTATTTGTTTTATTTTCCAGTTTTATTAGAGAGTGTAAATATCACATAAGTGATTTGTAACTCATATATTATAACAGTACATAAAGAATCACAAAAAAGAAAAGAAACATCTTATTTATTTAAATCACAAAAAAGGGCAAATATCACTATTCGGTTTGCGGTACTATTACAATTTTTTGAAATGTGATCTTAAAAAAACATAATACATCAGTTGTTCTTTCATTAAGCCTGGAACTTAATTTTGTGCAAAAATTTCTCTATTTCGGCATCTACCCTAGATGACGGTACTGTTACTAATGCACGATACCTCTTAGCAATTAAATCTTCAGCTTATTTTAATTATCCTTGAACAATCACCTCCAATCACAAGATCCATTCACGGAAGTCATGTGAATTTTGGAAATTCCGGACTGTGTTTCATATAAAAACCGAGACTCTCTAGAAAATTCGAGCTGTGCCTTGTATTTGTCGTCAAGTTATACTACTCTCTACTGCTTTTTGTGCTTTCATTTTCTTCGCTTTGTCGTCTGTAATAAAAAAAAATGAAGGATACTACTACAAAAGGATTCCTCATCTAACTAAAATCTTCTACACTCACTTCTACTATCTTTCAAATGATCAGTAGTTAATTACAAGAAATTATACCACTCGTCACGACGTTATAAACACACACATACGCACGCACGAACGCACGAACACGCATGCGCGCACACGCACCCGCTCCCGCACCCGAACACACACACACATATATATATATGTTGTATGAACAGAATTGAAATCAAATATTTCATTAGCGTATTTCAAGCATTCTTTTCAAGTAAACAGATTTTGATAGCAATATTCATAAAAATATTAACGCATAAAAACTTACGATGATAAATATTTATTTTACTTTTATACTCGTCGATGTCAAAAATTCTTCAAATAGAGTTGTAAAAGTAATATATATTTATTAAATACAACAAAACTATATACATATCTTTATATATGAAGAACTATGACTCATAAAAAATACTTGGTAACATTTTAAAATTGATTACGTTATACCACATTTTTTTAATTATTTCAGGTTTTAGTCCATATATTAATGTAATTTCATTAAATTATTTAATTTTATTCAAATACAATATGCTAATTACTCGATTTGTTTTCGCAATTGAAATGATTACCGAGTGTTTTCTGAATGAGGAAAATAGAGTAACTAAAATGTAGCTTTAATTGTTTAAGCAACCAATAAATTGTTCAGCTTATCAGTCAATTTTCAATTTGATCTATTAGTTTTATAAATCCTTTAAATTTTCACCAATAATGATTTTTTCAAAGAAAAGAATACTATAAAATATCAAATGAAATTATTTTTCGAGAGAAGCATTTTTTAAGAAAATAACATAAATCTTCATTTGGTAAACAAAAAGTTTCCGCATTTAAAAACTACATGTATGTGTTACAATATCCTCTAGGAGTGTGCTAGCCTAGTTGCCGTCCTTGAAATTTAATCGTTTGGTATTTTAATTTTCGGGAAAATTTTCTATAAATATAGAATCTTTGAATATTTTTTTTCAATTACTTAGCCATTATTTCTTTAGAATAAAGATTAAATTTTAACAAAATTAAGTGTATTATACGCGTTTTAATATCTGAAACATTTGAATTTCAGAACACTTTTAAATATTTTTCCCTTTGTATAATTAATATTAAGGACGTTTAAAAAGAAACAGTATAAAGATTTATTGCGCAATCCTTTAAAATAATTTTCAGATCCCTGCTGCCATCTTCCGGTGGTAAATCGAAAATCTTGAAATTCAAACTCAAGGAACGGTGAGTTTTGAAACATTACTTGTGTAAGTCTATTTGTATTTTTAAATAATTATATTAAATTACGGGCAATAATATTTCATTTGTTACCTCATTCACACAAAGTCAACTAATTTTTAAAAAAAATGGCTGATAGATTAACTTAAATACTTTAATTTTTTACACTCTTCAAAAATTTCCTTATTGATGTCATATAGTATATTTTTTAATAATTAAAAAGTTTTATTTGGTTTCTTTCAAATTGTGTTTCGTATTTTTTATTTTTAAAGATATTATGTAAGATAATAAGATATCAATTGTGTTATGTAAATTACTTGAAAATTGAATCTTACAACTAAATTATTGAATTTTATTTTTTTTTTATTCCTTTTATTGTGATATGAGAATTAGTTGATTAAGCAATATACAATTGGACTTTGGATATTTCAACGCATTAAATAGATGTGTAAAATGTATAAAATGCTAATTATATTTCTAAATACAATAAACAATCCATACTTCTGACACCATGAACTTGAGCGACGCTCAAAATTATGGTGTCCATCCCCAAAAGCCCTCGTGCTGCTTTAAATTGCAAAGTTAATGTATACTTTTACTCCACCACCATAGAATTCGAGAATCCCTTAATATTGCGAATTTTTTTTCTATCAAAAGTTTTTTTTAAATAATAATGCTGATGAAATTTTTTGAATCTAATACGTATTATCCAAGTAATGTATTGATTTGACCTTTTCTGGATTTACTCACTGTTTTATGTTTTTTTTAATTGTATGTGTGTGTGTTCTTTATACTAAGTGTGCACGATGTGTTTAGTATTTAACCTAGCTCATTCTATGCTTTTTCATTGAAAAATGACTTTAATCAAACCGGACAACCTAGATCTTCAATAATTCCTGATGAATCCAGGTCTATACTGCATATTCGTTTAAATCTTCAAAAATGAATATTAAAAGAATTGCGTGAAAATGGAAATAAAATATTTTTAGCATTTTTTGAACTTTCACTTTTTTAAAACGTAATTTATGAAACATAATTCAGTAATCTTGAGATTGAATAATTTTATAGGACTATATAATCAACTATTAATTTTTTTTTTACTTGTAATTTGTAGTATCGTCTGAATTTTTGAGAAACTCCTGTTAGAAAAGGGTAAGTGTTATGTATATATATATAATATATATATATATATATATATACATATACTAATGAATTCACGTTTGCATAAGCATTGATGTACTTAATAAGAAATTTCAACATGATCCTGGAAATTGAAGAAAATTACCATAGAGAGCATACAGACTAGACATTTTACTGTAAAAGGTTTTGGTACTGCATTTTCACTAGGGAAGTTATCAACAGAGAATCAATAATTCTAGAGAATCAATAATAATAAATAAGCAGATAAAGTATGAAACGAAACAATATTAAAATCCCGTCAATTTATTTAGATTAGCATTTTTTTTAAAAAAAAAAAACTAATTTTAATATAAAAAAAATTAAATTGAACATATTTATTTTAAATTCAATTTTTATACATTAAATTAAACTTTTCGTACTTTTAATTTTTTATTTTTATGTATTCGCTTAAAACACTCATCATAGTTTGCTTTACATGAACTATTTTTTGTATAGATTTGTTGTGGAAAAGAGCATTTTAATTCAAAAGAATTATAATATTTTCTTATTTCTTAAATATATCTCTAAAGAGTAAGATATGATATACTTTATACCTGAAATCGGATACATAACATTTTCTTATTTTTGTATGTCTTTCTAGAAAGTAAAAAGTGCAAAAAAATTAATTTGATGAACCGTATTATCTTTTTGATTGATTTCTTACTAACCCTTTCATTCCTTTTCCCGTCGAGGCTCGGGCACAGACGAAACGTACCATCCTGATTCACTCCGAGTGTAGCTTGGACATTGGAGAAATTTACACTGTTTAATTGGTATTTCACATGTGTTTTTTTATGGTTTCCAATAACTGAAAAGTATCACTCGACGGAATTTTCTGCAAAAAGAGGACGAGCTTCACGTTTGTCTAACCACGGCCACACGTTGATTATAAAGGAATTTGAAGGAAATTATAGATTGGTGTAAGGGGAAGATATTTAAAAATAATATTAAGTTCTTTTTCAAAACTACAGTCAGGTTTCTCCAAAATCCTATTATGCGAATTAATGGCTATTTCAGCTTATTATATGAAAACGAATCTGAAATTTTTTACTGGAGAAATCACCGAATCTATGAAAGTAATCCACCGTTTCCCAGAAATACTTTTTTAGCTCAAAATAATGATTTTACTATAATTTAATTGCAAACGATACCAAAAACATTATGTCAAAATTGTTGCTCTTTATGTTCTTAAGGTAACTACAAAGGCAGTATACCATAATATCTGGCACATAACACGCACTTTTAACACAAAAAATAATATAAAAAATTATGGGTGTGTGTTTTACGCCGAATATAACAACCAGAACTTTAAAAAAAAATTGAGAGCAGACAAAAAAAATTAAACTTCTTCATTTATCGAAACAATGTTTATTTAAAAGAAATGACATTCGTAATGAACTTAAGACGATACAGTACCCAAAAAATCATCAAACTATCCAAATTTTGTATTGGTTTATTTGATACCTCGAATCTTTATAACAATGCATGCAAAATTAAAAAGCTTTACCTGCATTTTTTACCAAGTTATGGAACAATATTTGATGATGGACAGCAACTACCACACCCACATTTCAGATTATCTGCGAGAAAAGAGCCTGATAAAAAAATGATTTAATTATTTTCTACCGCGCGTAAATGAGACTGACATTATATGTGCTGTAACAAATCATTTCAAGAAAGAATTGTGCAATTCAAGCAAACATTCTAGTTTGTGTATTGTTTATTGGGGGGGGGGGAGATGAGCAAATGGATTTTGTCAAGATTCAAAAGTTGTCGTGATTTTTATTATATTATTATGAATGAAATTAAAACTTAAAAACAGATTCTCCCAAATCACAAATGCTGAATCTCATTTTGATAACTCAGATAATTAGAATAGAAAAACTCTCCCATTTTTATGTATTTGTTTTCGGTGATTTATATATATATATATTTAGCACATGTATGTGTGAAGTTCAACACAATTAAATATTTTAAAATATTTATTTAAACAAATGCACCGATGCAGTTCTTCGATTTTGATACATATTACCTATAAATTTGTTATTTAATTTTGCTTCCAAGTGTGCAATATTTAACATCTGAAGGCTTTTAAAACCATGGAAATAAAAAAATAAAGGCATAAGCATCTTTTGTACATGTTGTGCAATAGCTCTGATGTGTAGGTATTTTTCTTTTTTAATCATTAAGGTAAAGCTTTATGAAATATTGATCTTTCATTCGTTTTCTTCAAAATACTTTATGGCAGTATACTGTTTAATTCTTCTACATTTTTGCATTTTCTTATGACAAGCAGTTTTAAATAAGCTGATTAACAATTCACAAAAGTTTCAGACTATTCGATGAATATTATATTATGTTATTCATAGAATGAAAACTTCAAACTCATATTTTTCCCGGTTGAATTTTTGTACATACACTATTATTCAAAACCCTTAAGGCTTTGTTAATAATTGAAGCATGGGTTTGAAATGTTTTATAGTTGTTTTGAAATGTATGTTTTCGAAAATTGTGCTTGGAACTAGCTCTAACATGCTTAGTACTTTTTCTAAAAAAATTCAAAATCAAAGTTAATTTTTTTTTTATAATTTTTGGAAGTTTTAACTGTAAAAAAATTAAGGAGCAGCACCAGAAAAAAACCCATGCATAGTTTTTTGTAGTATATTATAAGGTACCCCGGGAAGAAAAGAAACATATTTA
>BMAO01020080.1:0-13797 GCA_019973975.1 Trichonephila clavata | reverse complement strand
ACATAATACAAATATTAAATGGTTGTAAATATAGCTTTCTGCAAGTGGTGAAAACGTTGAAATCGTTTCAATTTAAGTTGTAACAATAACGCAATTGGGCTAATTCATAATTAACAAAAACTGGTCTTCAGTAAAAGGAACTACACAATCATACCTTTTCTCTAAATTTGGTTTTCTCCCAATTCAAGTTTAGTCGAAAGTAGACTTATATACGAAATGAAATTTCTTTAAATTGTTCCAGTTATCTGTAATATGTCTAGTGGTATTAAATTAACTTTTGTATTCCGTTTGAAGTGAACAGATATGTTAAATACTTACTGACCCACAAACAAGCTATAATATATAGAATTTATTATAATTCTTAATTTTCTTATTTTTGAACTGTGAAAAAAAAGTCTTATTTGAGAGAAATACCGTACTATTAATTTGATTTAATTTACTTCGCACTCTGAGGCAACACGAGAGTTATTGGTGATGGATATTGTAATTTTGAACTATGGTCAAATGGTAAATGGTCCTTGTGACGGTCTATCCGCGATCTTTTCACTAATAACTCTCTTGGGGAATTTTTGGTCTTTAAAAATTATTTTATTTGAAAGCTTCCTCGGAGAAAAGAGCGTGAACATGCAAATTAAGTCTTCTATACATAGTTTAGGCTTCAGGTTAGGAGAGGGAAATAGGATAGATTGCTAGCGGAACAGTGATTAATCAAATTGAATGCGAAGCGCGTATATTTAGTAATTGATAACTGTATTACTAAATGTGACGATCTGTAACTTGAGATTGAATCTAGATTAGATAGCTAAGAAGTCAGAGCTAATGAATTAAGTAAGTGCATTAAGTATTTAAAATTTTCTCATATCTCGCATACCTCGTTAATTGTCTTCATATTTTTAATGGGCCGTAGGTAGCCTAGTGATTAGAGCATCGGACTCCAGACCGGAAGGCCTAGGTTCAATGCCCGATGCCACCAAATACCCTCCGAGTACACACGGAGTACGTGCTCGTTAAATCAGTGGGTCCGAATAGTGTCACCATCTATCGTGTTGTACCGAGAAAAATCGTACTGTCACCTTCATGGGGGCGGCTCAAAGCTTAGGCTAACGACAGGCGTAAAATGCTAGCCCTTAGCCGCGATGAATTTCATGGCCTTGATCTGATGTTATTTTCGATCAGGTGGTACAAATAACAACAACATATTTTTTTAATTGGGTACATCTCTAGACTTGACAATTAAGTTTTGTGTTGTTGTTGATATTGACAATAAATTGATATTTTATAGTTTGGAAATATGGCTAGTCTTCCTTCCGACCTCCCCATACTGAGGGAAGACAGAGAGCTTCCCTCACAACCTGAGATGGAACTCCTTTATTTAAACTTCGACATCACCTCCAACGGGCGAGTTTAGCACCTCGACAGATTTAACGTGCATCGCTCCCTCTACACGGCGAATCTTCAGTGGCATATGGATTTGAAACCGGCCACGACTTCACGTCCATGGCCACTTGGTTACCGCGTCCACGTCTTTACTTTAAGATGTCTAGAAAAGAAAAAAAAATGCTACTGCTAAATGTTGAGTGTATAACTTTACTACAACTTACTGTTAATAATAGGTGTATTATTGTACGGCTGTTGTGATTATTTTATTATATGCGTGCATATGACCGTTTCTTCCCTGTCAATTGCATTGAGGAGTATGTAAAACTATAATTAGTTAGGGGAATGAAACGAAAATGCAATATATCAAAGCGATGAAGTAAATATTAACAGTTATCAAACACTTAGGTAAAAACAGCAGCGTAAAGTACACCGTGGGGGCATGGTTTAGAGGCCCAAAGCTAGCTGCTGCCAAGTACCTACCCTTTTAAAAACCAACTTGGGGTCCAAATCTTGACTTTGCTAGGGAGCCCAAAGGTTTCTCCGTTACGCCACTGGGAAAGACAAAACAATTCAGCCTTTCTCTAACGAAATTCATTAAGAAAGAAGTGAAATATGCAGTATTTTTTGTATTATTGTTTATCTTGAAACAGGGCTTTCATATAATGCTGTTCAACTATAGTCATTTTGATATCTTTCCATAGAATAAATTCCTACTATGCTGGACGCTTAATTCCTGAAGTCACTAAAGACCCTTCGTATAGAGGAGCTGGTGCGTGTAAAATCTGTGTGGCTCAAAATCCTTACGTTAGGGTAATGTGGAATTTGAAGAATGGGTGCCAGAGCATATGTGTCGTTTTCGTCGCTTAATAAGCAGTCTGTCACCAATAAATCTCGTGTTTGTTAAGGGTGATTATAATACACATTCACTCATGCAGGGTACTTAATGTACTATTTTTATGAATATCAGAACTTAGCAGTGACGATGAAAATAAATATTATTTTAGTTTTAATCAATACCCATACTATATCCTCATTTACATCGCAGTCTGCATTTGAGAGGGGTGATTTTCTGTTAAAGTTCTGTCGAGTGATGTGGTGTGATGAACTTTTCTAGGTGTAACCTAAACATTAAAAGAAATGTTTTTTAAATCACATTTCTACTTCAAAAGTTAAACAGAATTAATTGCCTTAATTGAAATAGAAAGTTATGCTTTCAAATTTCATACACGAGGCGTATCCGAAAACTAAGTACCGTTTAAAAAAAAAATTGCATAAATTTGTTTAAGGACAAATTATTTTTACATGAATGAGCATGCCAAAAACTATTTTTCTACATAGTTACTATCATTGCTTAGATATTTGGGATATCGGAAACTAACTTGTCAATACCTTCTTCAAAGAAAGATGCCGCCAGTGAAGAAAACCACTGCTAAGTAAAGGTTTTTGTAAACTTATCTCAAAACAATCTTTTTGTGAAGTGTCAGTTTTCACGAATTTCTCTTTCACTTTCCCAACTAAACCATCATTAACAACTGAAGGTCATCCACTCCATTCTTTGTCTTAAACGTTGGTGCGCCCATCAGTGAATTGTCGAACCTACTTTCTCACCATTCCATCACTTATTACATTTTCATTATGAATCTCAACGAGCAGGCGAAGAATTTCAAATGGCTTAACATTCCTTGCGTTCCAAAACAAATTACTGTCAGAAGAATTGGCAATCGTCTTAAACATTTTCAACTCTCATGAACAATGGGTATCCAAGTGTCCTAATGCAAAAAAAAAAAAAAAAAAAGAGGGCCCGAGCTTGGTTGAATTTTATCAAGTGAAAAAGTAAAAATATATAAATATTTTAAATATCCAAAGCCACAATTTTTATTTACTATCTTCTCTTTTTTGGCGTTGATTGCTCTTAAACGCACCACTAGGTTTCTTTTTTTTAACCATAATTTTAGTTTTATAATTTATCCAATACAATTCGTATGAGCTGGAGTACTTACTGACGTTAAAAGAAAGGAGAAATGTAATGCTACGCTACAAAACGTCGAAAGGGAATCCCTATTTATTTATTTATTTATTCGGGAGGATCGAACTCATCCACCAGAGGGCTTAGAGCTACAAATGGTCC
The DNA here is from genome assembly GCA_019973975.1 of Trichonephila clavata. Classification (NCBI taxonomy): domain Eukaryota; kingdom Metazoa; phylum Arthropoda; class Arachnida; order Araneae; family Nephilidae; genus Trichonephila; species Trichonephila clavata. Next base: position 10,289 of record BMAO01020080.1, on the reverse strand, counting down.
TCCGAGATAGACAGGAAATGATGCAAAAAATATGTATGAACAAGAAAATACAGTACAATATTATTACTATTATTATTTTAAAAAATTCTTCTGTGAAGGATCAGGGATGGGAGTGGGTGACAAAATTACCTCAGTGTATTGCAGATACGGTTAAGTTTGCGAAATATGAAACAGGAAACTAGCTTATTATGTATCATATTGTTATTAAAAGTAGAATGTAACTAAGAAATAATTGCTTCTTGTATAGGCTTTTTAAGATATAATAAGTCGCCCATCCGGTATAGTGGTTAGCGATGCTGACTGCTGTGCCGTAGGGCCTGGTTCGAATCCCGGAGAAGGCATGGATGTTGCAAATGTATAGAGTGCCTTCGCGGCATGGGGGGTACTCTAAATAGCCATCGGCCGCAAGTCCTCTCGTAAGGTTGGTGGAAGAGGAAGAGAGGTGGGAGGCCCCTGATCACTCCCAGGGTGTTCTCCCTCTAAATTGAGGAGGAACAGAGCCAAATCATACTGTCACCTGCATGGTGCTCTACGGCTAACGACAGGCGTACAATCTAGCCCGATCTCATGATGATTTTCGTGGGCCTCGATCTGACTACGTCAGACAAGTGGCATTAGTAACAACAACAAAATATAATAATAAGTACGGTAAGATTTTGCATGAAACTTCAATTTCATTTTCGAGTAACAGTTTATAGAAAAATGAAATTGAAAATAACATAAAATTTTCAATAACATCGCAAATTTGGCTTGCTTGTGGTCGGGGTCCAAAGAACCTCTGAGCTTGAGGGCCCCGGTGCACTGCCCGCCTAGCCCATTGGTAACTACGCCACTGCTCGTGAACTCACGTGAAAGCTACACTGCTCAGATGTAATAGCGTCACATTGGACAGACAATCAACCATAGACACGTGTGCGCAAGAGTTGACCTGCGATATCACTGCGGTTGCAAGCCGAAAAAAGCGGTACTTAATTTCTGGACACGCCTCGCAATTTTTAACTATCATTAAATGTTTTTTTTCCTACTTTAAAATAAATAATTCCTGTTAAACTGACCTGATATGGAATGTTCGCTACTCAAATCCGAGTTTTGAGAATTGTCGAGTTTCGTCGGTAAATTGTTTTCTGTGTTGTTACAATGAAGATTTTCCTTTTCAATCTAATAAATGAAAAGAAACATTCACACAAATACTTAGAATAATAACAATGAAAGAATCTTATAAGATATAATTCCATTATATTTTAATAATACAATGTAAGGATCTCTTATAGGATTATATGATAAAACATTTAATTACAAATTAATCAATGCTTCAAGTCAAAGTTAATTTTTTCACCCCAACACTAAAAAGAACAATAGACGCACATATTTTCTACTCTTTTATATTTAAAATGTGTTTGAATTTCAAGCATAAAATGAAAAAAAGAAGTAACAGTAATTGAATTTTTGTAGGAGTTAAATTATAATTCTTTATCGGATTTTTTAAGTGAGTCTCAAACCTCTAATAAATAGGAACACTGGATTCCATACTTAACGAATTAAATTAATTATCGAATTAAATTAATTCCTTCTTTTGAAAATTTTGACTTGCTGAAGCAGATATTATTTGCTTTATTGAAAATTTCAATTTAATTTGATCTTTTTATAAAATAAATTTATGATTTAAATATAAATTGCTTTTTTAAGCCTGGCTAGCTCAAAAAATAAGCAAATATTTGAAATATACGGACAAATAGTTTTCTAAGCAATACCAAAAAAATTTTATTTCATATATGTAACACATTTCAGTGAAGTGCAATCGATGCGAATATTAGACATTCATTATCATTTAAATTAAGTAAGTAAAAAATATTTTTAAATTTTAGAAACTAGCAAAAATTTAAGCTTTTAAAAATTATATATGGGTAACATATATTGTGGGGTAATGAATAATTTTCTTCCTACTAAAAATTATATCGTAAATAATGCCACATATCTATGATTCTAAAGCTAATTTAATTTTATGAGCTTTCTCTACAGATAGGAAATTTAATAAATGGATCAATAAATGATTAAATATTACCACGTAATTTTAAATTATATTAAAGTTTTTAAAAAAATATCTTTATAAAAAATGTTATTATAACTGTAATTATTGCTCATTCCATGGAATATCGAAGATTTTTTAATTCTAATTTGATTAACGCTGAAATAAAATAAATTAAAACTTTTGCAATTTCTAATTGGGTCTGGAAAATGAATAATTACATTTCAACAAATTGAAAAAAGTTATAAAATTTTATCTTTCTTCAATTTAATGATGTACTTTTAATGACGATAGTTGTAACTCTCTCTCTCTCTCCTAATTAGATTTCCCCTCGAAATACTTGGTTTTCAACGTAAGTATTTCATTCAGATATGAATATATAAACAGAGAAATGTAAAATAATTTATACATTTTTGTTAGAAAACTCTAAAATTATATTTACACTATACTATTATTCCCTATTTAAATAATAAGAATAAATACTAGAAATATTTTTATCCTACAAGCAATGTTGAATAAATACAGTTTAGTATGAGTCTAATAATTTATCATTTGAGTAATTATTTGTGTAGTTAGAGAAACATTTATTAGTATGAGTATATAGCACTTTCTATAAATACATTATCAAATAATTTAATAAAGACGGAAAATGCTTTCGGTATAACTTAATTAAATGAAATATTTTTAATTGTTAAAGGTGGGTGACAAGAATAATTCTCTAGAACCGTCGTCTTTAAAGGAGTCTAGAAACTATTCACGAGAAAATTAAAATAAAATTTTTGTCCAGATTTTGAAAGACTAATTCGGATTTGGAAATAAATTCAAGAATTTAATTAAGAGAAACGGAATTAAATTTTTATCAATTTTACATTTTTGGTCTAAGTGAAAAAGAAATTGCTTATTAAATTATGAAAGTTAAGTTTTATTAAGCTATGATGAATTTTGTTTAAAAGAGCTTCGAAGATTAAAAGTTTACCTCTGAACAGAATATTATAAAAAAGAAAAATAATTAACTTTTAAAATTAAGTAACCTTTTTTTAAATGTATTCAAAACATATATATGTATTTAAAAAAATCACAATACATTTTAAAATTAAACATGGGTTTTAAACTTCTAAAATATTACGTTGCAGATTTTTCTGCATAATTTATTAATATTTCATCTCAATAAATTCTAAATATTCTTTATATAAATTTGCTTAACAACAACAAAAACTGATGGATAATAATAGAATACTCATGAACCATCAGTTTATTTTCAACATGCGTAAATATTTTTTGAGAACTGATTGGATTTATTAGTTATAGTCCATATTTTTAATTACTTTCTTTTCAACATAAGATCTAAGTTAAATCGCTCTTTATAGCTACGCTTTGAAGTTGACGAAAACTTTTATCTGACTACGGTTATATTCAATTCAATTTTTCGAATGAATTGTGGTGATTTCTAGACCCAATTAAAAAACAAAATTTGATGCATTCGTCCCAATTATATTTAATATTCATTTTAGGAAGGTGTTTGATTTATTATTGCAGAGTAATATTTTTATCATTTATTACAGCTAATGATACATTTTGTAAATTTGATAATGCATGAAGGAGTCGATTTTCCACTACTTATTTTTTAATTAAATTGGAAATGAATACATAAACATGCATATATGTATGTAATAATTCGCTTAAATTTTCTCTCAAGGGATTTTAATTAATAATATTCCTAAGCCCACAAATACTTCGCGAATAATTAATTTTTAGTTTCCTCGCCTAACGGAAAATAACCACAACTTTATATATATATATATATATATATATCTCCCCAAAAAACATCTGAAACTGCAGGCTGATGAAGCAATTTAAGTCGTATTAAACCTTTTTCTTTCAGATGGTTACAATCCTGATAAAGATGAGGAGGTATTTATACTTTAAGCGTCCATATTTATTGGTGAACACTCACTCGAAACAAGGAGCACACAGAAAGCAGAACAATAATATGCACAGTATGAAATGCTTCATATTTCACACATTGCCTAAACATTCTACAGAATGCCTAATGAGAAACCGGCAAAGTATGAAATACACCCCCGATTAGTTTCGAATATTGCGTGGCAAGACACGAGACTTTTAATGCGTGCCTCAGGCTCAGAATTTGTCAGTTGAACATTGCGGCTTGTTCAGCAGTGCCAAAATACTCAATTTTACTTGAACTATTTCAACAAAAAATTGGTTTTTTCTTGTGCTGTATGAAAATAGAGGAGCAAGCTATGGTGTAGAAAATGGAGCCATGGTCTATAGCAGGGATCGGCAACCTATGCCATGTGGCACGTGGGTACAATTTCAGTGGCACTTTGCCCTACTCAATACATTTGTCAATTGAATTATTTCAAAAATGCCATACTGTATGGTACACTGAATCATATTGATAGATTGGTTTGGAACGCCACAGCTAAAAGGTTGCCAACCTCTGGTCTATAGACATGAAACAACTATTCGACGACGAGCTGGACAAAATTCAAGATAATGCTGCAAAAAAAAGTTTTTTCTTAACTGAGATTACTCACTAAAAGTTAATAACTGATGTGCAAAATGCCGAAATGACTACTAAGAAGGAACCCAGGGACTATTGGTTGCCGAAAAGCTTTGATGTGTTGCTTGTAGAAAATAAAAGTATACTTACTCATTTAACCTGTTAAAAAAGGCGTCAGTATCATACAGCAGTGGTCTCCAACTCCCTTTCCGTGGATCAAATGGTATCGGGCCATTCAAGGAGCATTAATTTATTGCCATTGTATTTATTGGGATGTATTTCTATCTTGTGCAGCATTTCTCTTCCATAGAAATCCCTTTGTATTTCATGTAAAATCCTTTTATATTCATTTTTGGTGCAACTGAATTTTATTCTGAAGGCATGTTTAAATAAAATTAAATTATTAAATTAAAAAAAAAAAACCTAAAATATAATTAATCAACGTCCCACCCTCAGTGGGCCGCGGTAAAATTATCAAACGTTGACCGGTCAGGAAGATAAGAAGGTTGGGAACTACTGCTATACAGAGTTACGTCATGGATTTTGAGGACGTCATAGTTCGAACGCAGAGCCATTGTAGACCCACCGTGTAGGGATGCGATGCACGTTAAATCTGTCCGGATTTCAAACGTCCTTCCGTTGGTGTGGTGTGGCAATTAGGAGAGAGGGTGTCAGCTCAGGTGTCGTCCTCGTCACTTGAACATGGTCCAAAGTTACAAGGTCTGTATCCAAAAGACCTCGAGTAGCTGAGCAGTGTGCGACGTAAATATTCACTCCCTCAATCACTTGTGGACGTGATAGAATTCTGAAAAAACTTTCAACCAAATGCAGAAATGTTGCAAGTTATAATTATTGAGCTATACATCCACCTTTGTGAAAATTGCCCCCCCCCCACCAAAAAAAATATTAAAAAAAAAGATATTATTGTGAAACTCTGTGATTTTTTCCAAAATGTTAATGCATTGGCTCTTGTAATGAGTGGGAAAATATGGTTTCTATCGACTTCGAACATCTGAAGGAATTTAAAATAAATATATGCGATATCACGACCTAATTTGTGCCCTAAGGGCTTTCTTAGAATTACAGATATTCCTGACCACGAAATTTCTCTCCTGTCAATTGCAATTGCTCAAATGTATGGGTAAAATAAAGTACCAGTATTAGAATTGCTATTGCGTGAAAAATGTAATAAAATTTAATTCAAAATGTCTTTAAGTCTACCATGTTGCAACAAGTAATTTCTAATTTTTATATGAAAATTTTGTTTTCCTTAACAAAAAAGGCATAAATTTTGTTTGGTACAAATTTCATTTTCCTTTGCGTATTTTGAATAATTTTTTAATGGCTCTCTCATTATTTTGTCAGAATAAAATTTGTATTTTTAGGAATGTACATCATTGATATAATAACCTTATCATTATCTTTTTTTCATACTTTGCCTAAATAGCTTTGGTCATTCTATAGAATGCCCAGGCAAAGTACGTAAAAAATCTCATATTTCATACTTTGCCTAAAACAGTCAGGCATTCTATACAATGCCTAAGTATTCTATAGAATGCCGGCATTTCATACTTTGCCGGTAACATATATATATGCATAACGTAATTTCTTGTCATAGCCGCATGACAAGGACATTGATTCACTATACCTCACTCAAATTTTAAGCTGATGAACTTATTGTCTAGAGGAACAACACAATGTAAAGATTCATTATTAAGTAAAAAGATTTAGGTCCACAGTTATTAAAATTAAATTCGATCTTAATCAAATTGATTTACATACCATGCATATTTTGTTTAAAATATTTATAAACAAAGAAATTTTTCGCTACATTTGCAATGCATGATATGCATATAATTTACAAGCATCAAAGCTCGTACATCAATTTTTTTAAATAAGAAGGTTTAAAATTTTATATATGAATTAAATTTAGTTTAAATCTTTCCAAAAGATGGAAAGAAATTTTTCTCTGCATAAGATTATCATTATTTAATTTAGAAAACCATCGAAAACGAGAATAGATGTTTTTTAGAAATAGGAAGAAGATAAATTTATCTTTTATATCTTGTTGCGGTGTTAAATATATGTTAGTCATGTTTTTATTTGGAAAGTTTACTGTGCGAGACAGTAAAACTTTATTTGATATAAATTCAATTGTAATGTTGAAATAAAGTCATGTAGTCATAATGTTTTGGGGGGAAATCCCGCGGTGTGAAAGAAAACCTAATATATATATTATATATATATATAATATATAATATATATATATTGTGTGTCTGTATTTCGCTTTTCTTTTCAAATTTAATCTCGAAAAAACATTTTACAGCAGAATGGAAAAGAATAATGAAGTAGTAGAAAGAATTCCAAATAATGTCCCTTGGCAGTGTCAAAATTGGTGAGCTTTCCTTTCAAAAACTGCCAAAATGGTAGCCAAGTTAAGAAAAAAATTGTCATAAAATTTAGAAAAGGCGTCTTAAAGCAGTTCTGTTAAAAAAAATTACACAATTCGAATAATTAGATTACTTTTTGAAAACTTCTGTTCTCAGGAGAAAATGGATTATATTTTATAGAATAACGTTTGCGAAGAATACATTTTATTATTTTAACTCAGTAAGATCTTAAAGTGAAATTGCTTTTTAAAAGTAAACTTTTTAATACGTGGGAAAAAATTATAATTCAAAATGTTGTTTTTTGAAGACAAAAATACCTTTGAGCGAAAACAAACATATCTCCTCTCCACTCCAACCAATGAAAATGAATCAATAAAAACCATTTACACTCATGTCCATAAATTAAGGCCAATGAAAGCTCAGGCAAAGAAAGAGACAGAAGCAAGACAAATTTGACTTATTTGTAAAGTCTATTTATTAAACAAAAGGTAAAGAGCAAAAAAGATGCTATATATTTGACATAATGAATAAAAATTGCGATTTTTACTCCCTGGAGCAAATTTCAAAAAAGAACCTATTTACAAAAAAACAGTATAACATGGTTAGTATGATGGTTAATACGGAGTATGTCTCCCGGACGATGCAATACAGGCCTTACAACGTCTACGCATGCTGAGTATCAAATTATAAATCTGATCTTGGGAAATATTACATCACCCATCAAGCAATGCCCTCCGAATTTCCGGTAGACAGGTGGGAGGGGGTTGACGGCTGCAATTCGTCGGCCAAGCATATCCCACACATGCTGTATTGATTCAAGTCCGGTGAGTATGCTGGCCAATACATTCGGGTGATATCCTCCGATTGAAGGCATTCGTCTACAATGTTTGCACGGTGAGGACGGGCGTTGTCATACATAAACCGAAATTCAGCACCCATGGCGCCCCGAAACAAAAGTACATGTTGTTCCAGAATGACATCCCGAAAGATGTGGCCCGTCATCGTTTCACTCTGAACATGCAGGTCAGTTCTGGAACCAATAATAATTCCTCCCCAAACGAGCCATCCTGCACCACTGTAACGGTGTCATTCAATGGTGTTCTCTTCGTGGTAACGGGTACCTGGCGCTCTCCATATGAAAGTCCGGCGAGAATCAGACTGCATATTAAACCTGGACTCGTCGGAAAACATCACACAAGACCACTGTTGCGGTGTCCACAATGCATGCTCTCTACTCCAGGTTAATCGCAGGCGACAGTGAGTTGCGGTAAGGAAACACATCTGACAGGCCTACGAGCATATAGACCAATGTACCCTAAGCGTCTGAACACGGCCTGCCTTGAAACTGTCGTACCGGTAGCTGAAGAGAGCTGACGAGATAAGTCTGATGCTGTGCTCCGTCTGTTTCTTTTGGCAGTAACTGCCAAATACCGTCCTCATTCGCGTTGTAACTCGGGGGCGACTTATGCTGAAACATCTACTCACATTACCATCATCTTGGAATCGTTGCCAAAGCCTGATAATGACACTCTGGGCGATTCCAAGACCTCGGATACTTCCAGCTGGCTACGTCCACATTCCAGTCATCCGATATTCCTACCACGTAAAAAATCATCCAAATGCTTCCTTGTGCCATAACTAAGCGGTTATTGCACTGAAAGGCTTTTAAAGCGCTTGTGAACAATTTTACTTCTTTGCCACCATTCCTTATATACCATTCCTTACACTCTCGTCATTGTGACGTACTATCCGCGCCATCTGGTGGTTTCCTGTAATTTTCATATTCTTCAAGATGTGTGTGATAATTCTAACAGGTGAAAATTTTATTTTAGAGTTCAATTTCTGTGTGATTCTGAGTTATCCTTAATTTATGGACATGAGTGTATAATAAAAATTAACTATTGTCAGTAAAGTTCACCTTTCCCTGTATTTAGTGAGAAAAATTACGTGATGATATGACAACTGATATATTTGGCGATACGTATTAAAGATTCTAATGGATAGGTTTTCCTAAAATTGTGAAATACAAATGCTTCGCAAATATTAATATGCATTTAAGTGCTACTAAATATTTTGATTGTTCAGTGAGCTATTGAGATTTTGAGAATTGATCATTTGAATACTCCTTATAATACATAAGGAGTATCTCCTTTTATAAGATTTACATAAATAAATATAAGTAAGCCATTTATATATGAAAGGCCTTAAGCGATAAACTTATAGCAAATAGTATGCAATTAATTAATGAAATCTGAATATCTAAGATTAAGTAACGTATAGTTTAATTAGTAGAGTCTTTTCTACTCATGAATAAATGAATACTGTACCGCATTGCAGCTGGATTTAATTATGAGTATAATTTACTTAATACTTAATACGAATTCTGAACTTCTGTAAATTTCAGATCGTATTAAATATTTTATTAAAAGATTTTACTTTTTGAAATTTTGCAAGATTTAAGGACTTAACCGCACATTTCTATAGTTTTCTGCAAAAAAAACAACAATTACAATGTAAACTTTTATCAACGAGTCAATCTATTTTACTAAAAACATCTTATAAAAACGTAGTTTTGGTCAGAAATATTTTTGTTGTTTCAATATTTTCTGGTGTTTAATTTATTTACAAATAAATCAGTTACATATCAAATCATACAAATTCATTTTTAAATATATTATTTGTATAATCGTACAAATAGGAAAGGATGAAACTTTTTCCTGCAACGAAAAAGATTTTGATCTTAAATAAATCGAACTTTAACAGTTCATTTTAAAATATAATATTAATACAATAATTCTAAAACAAAACTTATGTTACTGCCAATTCAATAATGAAATTAATACGATGATTCTACACAGTTCCTTTCAATGTGCAATCTCTCACTCTTCTTTCTAAGAATATATCAGTATATAAATAATCATTTAAGTCTATCAATCTTTGCAACCTTTTCATATTTCAAGTCAAAAATTGATAAGCAGATATACTACGTGTTTGATTAATTATTATCGTTACAATACGAAATAACACTAAAGCTAAAGGGGACAGATCTTGTAATCCTAAATCACGTCAGTGATGAGAGCGACATCTGCGATGGCACGCCTTCCAAACTTCACACTACGTTAATGTAAGGAATTTGAGCCCTGCAGACTAATATGCGCCTACATACAGGGTCTTCAATAGCACCAGGATTCGAGTCACGACTCGACAATATTAATGTAAGCTACGAATTTATGACCATGACTAATTGGCTGCAGTATGACGTGGAACCCAAGTGGTCAAAGTATCGAATCATCTTGATCCTATTTTAAACTCTCCACCTTTTCTTACTTTCTTCCAAGTGGTTATTTAA
>BMAO01020078.1:0-22509 GCA_019973975.1 Trichonephila clavata | reverse complement strand
TTTTTATACTAATAATATTCTATTTATTTCAGAGAATGATTCTGTCGAAGAATTTTTTCATTTTGACTAATAATTACTGAATTATGAGTAATCTAAGAATTAAACATGGCGCCATCGACTATTTAAATGGGCGTGGCCCTGTCATTTGAACGTAAACAAGAACTATTCATATTTAGTTTCTAGCATATGCTTAGCCTCAATTATTATTTTTTTCATCGCATATTTTATGAAGAAGGATTCTGATAGGAACTTCAACTTCTACTTCCGCTTTGTTTGTTTACATCGTATTAGCGCGCTTGTTTCACATCTGTTATTACACAGCATACTTAGTCGTTTCAGACGTAATTGTAGGTCTATTTTTTTTCAAAGTTTTCCTTTCTTTCATTTGAATACTCAATAATAATTTTTTTTTGATAAATTAATCATTCCAACAGTATTTGTACAATGCACAGAATTAGTTCTCGATATCATGTTCCAAAAGGAAGGCCATCAAAACGTAAAATTCAGGCTTTGCTAAAAGCAAAGAAAAGATGGGCCTCTGAGAAATAGAACTGGAGCATCAAAGTTTACATGTGTGTGAAAATGACCCTGATGCAAGTGGTAATGTGTCCTCTAATTATGAAAATAATGAAGTAAACACTTACCCATTAAATTCTAGTGAACTGAATGCAGCAACAGAAAGAAAGCTGTCTCTTCTAAGCTCACACACTTCTGCAGAACATGTGATAAGTGAACAAAATGATCCAACTTATGTATTAGTTGATACAAATGTATGGAAGAATTTACTGTCAACTGTAAAGTGCCCTGAATGTGATATGAATAATTTAAATATTATAAAAACAACGCAGCTGGGTAGGGCATCAAAACTAGAATTGGTTTGCTCTAGTTGTGAGGCAGTATTGAATTCCTCATTTTCAAGTGCACGTGTAAAAGACAAAAATTTTTTTGACATTAACAAAAAAATGGTTTTCCTCTTTTTTAAGACTTGGGAAAGGTCACGCAGGATTGGAACTATTTTCATTAGTGACTGGTATGAATACAATGGACAAAAAATCTTTTTCGAAGCACATTAAAATTTTGTCCGAAGAAAATAGAGAGGTGAAACATCAGATCCTCGAAGTTGCGAGAAATATAATTAGGAAGCAACATCTTGAATTGAACAATGAAGGTAAGGAAACTGGTGTTTTAGACATAACTGTGTCATTTGATGGATCTTGGCAAAAGCGGGGATATAAATCACTGTACGGGATAGGAGTTGTAATTGATTTATTGACAGGCTTAGTAATAGATTATGAAATACTGTCAAAGTATTGTACGGAATGTACTGCTGCAGTAAGAGACCTTTCAAGGGATAGTCCAGATTTTGCAATTTGGTATGAAGGTCACAAATCTGAATGTCAGATAAATCATACAGGTTCCTCGTCTAGTATGGAAATGGAAGCTGCTGCAATTTTTGTGGCAAAGATCCATCAAGGAGTGCAATATGTGCTACACTTGCATACTATCAGACGGAGATTCAAAAACATTCCAACGTCTGATATCGCTGAACATTTACGGAAAAGATAAACAAATTAAAAAAGAAGAATGTATCAACCATATTTCAAAACGCTTAGGAACTGGTTTACGCAGCAAGGTGAAAGAGTGGCGAAGCAAAGGTGTTTGTATTGGAGGCAAAAAGGTTGGTAGTTTAAAAGAAACCACAATAGTTAAGTTAACTAATTTTTACAGAAAAGCCATTAAAGATAATTGCGATGACGTAGAAAAAATGAAAAGTGCAATATATGCCACACTTTATCATTGTTCCTCCACAGACACCAAACCGAAACACAACAAATGTCCTGATGGCAAACTTTCTTGGTGTTTTTACAAAAGAGCTTTGGCGAATGGAGAATCCCCTCAAAGTCATTCAGTTATGAAGACAAAATTAACTGAGGAGGTTGTTGCGAAGATTCTTCCTGTGTACCAGAGATTAGCAAGCAACGAGATATTGTCCCGGTGTACTTCAGGTAAAAGTCAAAATGCAAATGAATGTTTGCACAGTGTTATCTGGAGTCACTGCCAAAAAGAAAGTTTCCAATCAAAGAAAAGATTGGAAATATCTGTTGTAACAGCAGTAAGTGAGTTTAATTTTGGATCCCTATTTACCTTGAGAAACGTGCATCAAAACACTTCCATACCCTCGATGCAAATTAGTGAAACGAGAGATGACCGCCGATTAAAGCAAAGTAGAATTAAAACTTTTCAAACTGCAAAAGACAAAAGAATTAAGAAGCGAAAAATCTCTAATACAATAGAAAACAAAAATTTAAAATCTGAAGGATTATCATATTGTGCTGGTAAATTTTAAGTGAATGTCTTGCCACTCTATGGTTTTTTATAAATATCAGCTTGGCGGATGCTATAACTTGAATTATTCAATTTATAACTAAATATAACAAATTTTAAAATATTTATTAGATTTCTACTGTAATAATCTCTTATATGTTTGATTTTCATGTAAGGGTAAGTAATTATGTAAAATTTTGTTTTATTATTTCATATTACACAAATAAATGTTTAAAATGTGTTTTTCTCAGTTCGTGAATTTTCTCTTTTCATGATTACGTAAAATGCTCCTTGCGTTTCATATTTCATCGTATCTCTTTAAAATTTTTACAAGTTATAAAAAATGATATAATTCACAAATTTGTGCATTGGTTTTGTTAAAAATTTAACGGATTATATTTTACGTTGTTTTGATTACCTCGAATGTGTGATAATTGGTGAAATATTTCTTATAGTATAGAAAATGTATCCTTTTTTCATCAAATTTTATTCTGAATTTAAAATCCATGCACAGATATATTTAGTTATAGTTCATATACATATAAAACAAAAATTAAGAAAATATCTTAAAAACTAATGCGCAAGGAGCATTTTTAAAAAAAGTTTTACAAAATTAAAAAATTAAAAAAAAATCAAATTATAATTTATTTTTTTAAAAAAAATATTTAAATTGTGAATTATAGTGATCATCTACTATATTGATTCCAATTTCAGCTAATTAAGATAACAATTTAAGAAATTAATTTCAAAGGTCCACCGTCCCCTTAATGTAACGATTTTCGATGCATCCCAAAATTTAAAATTAATGGTAACGTTAGAAAATGTTAACTGCTAACCCATAAATTTAAAGATAGCTACAAAATTTTGTTAAAAATGCCCCGATGCTCCTGAATTATAAATATCAACATGCCTCATTTCTGAAGTGTTCTTGCACATACTTTAAAATGAATTGTGTTTTATAATTTGATGATTGAATAAATTCGATGATTCATATAAAAGTCGGAATAAATATGGTTCTCAATCCACAATCAAATGAAACTTAATTAATTATCTTAAATTTAAATAAATTAATCGATAGAATTTTGTTAGCAATATTCAAATAAGTAAAAAAAAATTGATTAAGGCTCTTTCTGTTTAAATGTATATACATTATAAGTCTTAAATAGGATACCACTGTGCGTCGTAGTGCTGACGGAAATATCGTGATTTGCCTGAAAGGAAAACGCAGTGCCATTCTTTTGTTTATGTGTTTGGCGTTCAATACACTGCTTCAACTGCAGGCATCTGTGGTGAGCAACAAAGATTATCGCAGCAGTGGAGGTTTGCTAAAATTCCTCTGTGCTGTAGATGATATTAAATGGTAAGGGTTAACACTGATTGTTGTGCAAAATGCCATAGTTCTCTAGTGAGGGTTTTCGATGTTGCAGTACATTCCGTCATTTCAATGCTCACAAAAGGATTTACAGTGGTTTTTTTCATTCGACTTATCTGCAGCAACTGAACTTACAAGCACATCACCTAGGGCTTTCGGTGGAAGCGGTTGACAGCATGATTGTTTTTATCTGAATCACCAACTTGCCATCTATAGATATGTCATGCATACATTATATAACTGGGATGAAAATTAATTCCTATTCAGACCTGCCTTTAAGCATTTTTAATCCTAGCCTTTGCTGCTTGCTTTTTTACGAGAAATGAAAGTCATTTTTGCTGTTGGTGGACTTTCTGATTGTTACTTAGAAAGGGCTGCTTTTCAGCCATTACTGCAGTAGACTGGAAATACTGCATCTGTATACGAGTAGGTTTGAGTGCCATTTTAACGCTCTTTTATATGTGCATTTTATTCAGTCTCTTGGCGAGTTGGCGTGTCTGGTTGAAGCATGGTTCATAAGCGTTTGAATCACTAGTAGTGGTTTATTAGAAACGTTTTAATTAGAATCTGCATGGAATGCATAAACAACCAGTAGCATTTGTCTGGGCTATCATCTAAGATCCAAATTTTATGTCACCACTTCAGTAACAAGTTGTTGATGGTTAGGTCACACCTGGAGGCCTTGGCTTCTGCTTGGGGACACTGAATTAAAATGCCCCCTCCCCCTTTCAGGTCATCAAACCATTTCGTCAAGCTTCAGAAGACTGGAACAAAAATTAATCATTGATCTGGTTAGTCGCTATGCACTTTTATTATTGTTCTTTGGTGTATACAAGTTGCGAGATAAGAGGTCGTTACAGCTTGACTCGGTCAATACAAGCACTGATTTCTCAAAAAGATGTTTCTTAATTAGTATAAACTGCACCTCTTCCCTCGTTGAACTCAGAAATGGGCACGACTAACTTCTACAATCTTCGATGGATTGTACTAAAGCTTTTCCCGAAAAAAATATTAGGAAAATCTCATTTAATAATTTAGAAAATATTTTCTCTATTTGTAGATGCTGTTACTATCATTTCTGATTTGCATGCACTTTGTATTGCTAATGATTTATGATACTTATCAGGCTCTACGCATAATGAAAATCTTGTGTTTATTAGATACTTACTCTTCAATGGCATTATACCCTGCTGGCCACCGTAAATGCAACACCAAGAAAGACAAGATATAGCAGAACAAAATTTATTTTGTATATAACATGTTGACAAAGTATCAAATGATTAAATTTATAGATTTCTGTGAAGTGTGGTTCCTGCCAGAATCAATAGCCAGAGTAGCTGCCATTGTTGGATATCACCGATGCCACACGCCTCGGCGTTGATTCAAAGAGACTTTGGATGTGTTCTTGGGGTAAAGGAGACCAAGCAGCTTTCAAACTTTGCCAAAGTTGATCTGGTGTAGCAGCTAGGGGTGTAATCTGTGTCAATCGTTGAGCAACTATGGACCACATGTTTTCTATCGGATAAAGATCCGGAGAGTGAGCCAGCCAGGGAAACAATTCAATCTGGTGATTGACGAAGAACCTCTGGACAATTCTTGCCACGTGGGTCGCGCATTATCCTGTTGAAATATGGCTGTGGCCAAGCCCTGAAGGTAAGGTACTGGCTCCAAAACCTCGGATATGTAGCGCTGGCTGCTTAAAGTACAGGCAATGCATACTAGAGGAGTGCGAGAGTGATATCCAATACCACCCCATACCATAATACCCGGTGCAGGACCAGTGTGGCGGTACATAACGCAGCTTTTCAGCATCCTCTCTCCATGGTGTCTCCAGACTTGAATCCAAACATCGTGGTGTTGCAGACAGATGCGTGACTCGTCGGTAAAGACAACATCATTCCATTCTGCCGCCCACATCCTTCTTTCATCGCACCATTGGCGTCGGAGACGTCTGTGGTTCTGCGTCATGGTTAGACCAAGCAATGGACGTCTTGCGGACAGACCACTCTGCTGTAAACGGCGTCGAATGGTGCGCCCAAACACTGAATGATGCGTTACAGACTCAATGTGCTGTGCTATAGTTTGAGATTTGACTGAGCGATCCGTCACTGCCATGCGCACAATTTGCCTGTCCTCACGTGAATTGGTGCACTGAGGTGGATGCGATCGACCACGTCGGTCCGTCATACCCTCCTGCATCCAACGATCAAATATCCGCATTACAGTTGTTTGGTTTCGTCCAACACGACTACCGATTTTCCTGAAAAATAATCTACAATCTCGGTAGGTCACTATCCTTCCTCTGTCGAACTCGGATACTTGATCAAAAGCTGGTCGCTGTTTTCTACGAGACATAACTGATCGTTTTTTGAAAAAAACACAAGAAAACACAATTGCCGAACTTGAAATCGTCGAAATCTCCAAGCCTTAAATAGCGCTTTGAGGTGGAGCCACAAGCGTGCTTAATGTGTGTTTCACTGAAATTCTAATCATTTGCCTATCCCACCTCCGCTAATGCATGTTTTAAGTTTCATGTTATTTGCGTGCTTCCTTCAGGGTGTTGCATTTACGTTTGCCAGCAGTGTATTTGGATATTTCTCGACAGCAGCATCTACTATGCTGTTCGAATTAATTGAGACAAGCATTTTTTTTCTTGTTTGAGTCGGAATGTAATTGTCAGTTATGTTCCGAAACCCCTAAAATGGTTATATCTGTTTAGAGGTAATGTGATTGAATGACCTTGACTACAACTTACTCGTTTAATTGGCTTTGGTGTATCGATTATTCAGTTGTGATGCTTTCAGTGAGGCAGTTTAAGGTTATTATTTTGCTTGTAACACGTATTACTTTTATTTGTTCTGAGATGGATATTACTCTAAGGAAGCGTTCTAAAGCAATGACTCTTAATAAACACACTTATATAGCTATAAGAGGTATACCTACGGTAGTTGGTGTGGGAAACTCAAGTGTTACAAGAATTTTAAGAACATTTCAAGATTCCAGAACATTTTCTCCAAAAAGAAAAGGAAAATCTGGGCTCGAAAGGAAAAGTACTCCAAGAACTGATAAATTCTAGTAATAAATAGCAAAATAAGTCCAAAAGAGATAATCAAAGATTATAAAAGGATTTATTGGGTTTTTATATTGAAGTGAGCCCCTCAACTATACTGAAAAAGGATTCAGGAAGTTTGCCACAAGGCAACAAGACCGATGAAAAAGCAATTTCCAGTTCAAAAAAGGGTGAAAAAACGTTTAGCATGGGCTTAAAAATACCGATCTTGGACTGTTAACGACTAGAAGAATGTGATTTTCAATGATAAAGCACATTTATTTGTGCAGGGATGTAAATTAGGTGCAGTTAGACGAAGTGAAGATGAAACTCTATCAGATCATACCCCACATAATGTAAAACACCCTTCTAAACAAATTTTTGGGGAGTTTTCACAACAAATGACACTGGAAGCTTAGTTCCTCTTAAAACCTGCGCGAATTCTATCAAATACATATAAATATTACGCAGTAGAATTATTGCATTCATGGAAACATTTGATGGAACATTTCAACATGACTTGGCTTCCTGTCACATTCCGAAATTTGTTCAGACTTTTGTACGAGAAAAAGAAATAAAAGTGCTTAATTGGCCTGGTAATGCACTAGACCTAAAGCATATTGAGAATTTATAGCATACTTCCAAGGATCGTTCAGCTAAGATGAGTTGCACGACAACAGAAAAAATGATAAAAAGTGCTATACTAGAGTTGTTCCACGATGATGAAGTTAAGAACATGGGCGCTGCACTAGTGAGGTCAATATCAAGACGAGTTGAAGAGGTCATTTCTGCTACATGAGGGCATAGCTCGTATTAATATAGAGGTTGTTCTGTCTACTTAAGGTATCAATGATTAAAAGCTAAGGTTTCAGAAAAATTCGTTATCTTACCGTTTGTCCTAATTAATTTGAACAGAATAACATATATTTTTATTTTTAACTTCACTATCTACAAAATATTTACATTTTTAAAGGCATGCGTCTCAATAAATTAGCTAAGAATTTAAACATGATTTAAAAATAAAATTTAAAAGTACCAGTAAGTTAAAAAATTTGTGTTAGTACATTAAAAATGTGTATAAAATATTGATAAATGATAAATTACTCATACTTTTTTGTTTTTCTCATTGAGGAATTTATGCACACAAAAATATACGACTCTTCAAATTTATTAAAAATATATTTATTCATTTGTTGATGTATATTAAAAATAAGTAAATTCTCAACCTTATTTGAATGTATTAAATTCAAAGTCAATTAAATTCTTGGGAAAATTTAATGTAAAAATAAGCACAATTGAAATACTTTTGAAAGAAATATGTATTTTCATTGAAAAATATACGCTTAAGTAAATACAACACTTATAAGCGGTATATAATTATTGTTTACCTTTCTACAAAAGTCTGAACTACAATAAAAAATATTTTTTTTATTAAAGTTAACTTTTATTTATCTACATTGAATGTGTACCATCTATCTTTAAAATTATATATAAAATAAATACTGTTATATGTCAATACAAGCAGATAGGTATAAAACTAAAAAAAGCTGAACCTAGAATAGCAGTTGAAAGCTTCATTTTCACTATTTGCTAAAAAGAAAAGGCCAGATTGGATGGGTTTTTATGTCGAGATAGTAATTTTTCAAATAACAAGTATATCCGGAGAAAAATTTCAATCTTTGACTGCTTAGATTTTTTGTAGTTTTTCATACAGAATTTTAGCAGTTGAATAACAAAATTAAATAAAAACAGCAACTCTCATTTTCAAAATTGCGTCGGATATTTTGGATTTATTACTATTTTTAAAAGTTTTCAAAATATTTTTTTTGTTTATTTTTTTCTAGAATAATTCTTTTTTACTCCATTTTCATTTTATTTAATGAAAAAGGTAAAAAAGGCATTTTTCCAAAACAAGAATTTCATATTAAAATGTTTTTAGGCTGGTTTATTAATATTTTGAAGTGCTACGAAATTCAAACAGATCAATAATATTACTTTACCTAAGCGAAGAAAATACCTTCCTCTTACATAAAAGAATTATTTTCTTAGAAATTTTAAGCAAATGAGGAATAAACAGAATAAATTTAATCACTGTTATAAAATATAGGAACAGTTTACTTGGAATTTCTTTTCTTTGGAAATTTGACCTTTTTCTCCCCTTTTCCTCGTACAAGACATATTTTATTTGTTTAGAGTACGATTTGAACGCATGGTTTTAAAATACATTTAAAATTGTTTAATTCGAAACTGAGGGGGGACTAACTCATTTTCTGTTTTTGATCAACCGCCTTAAGGGGGCTCCTTTTTCATTTTAAAAGAAATAGCAGCTTGTTTTCCCTCTGAGCTCTTTACCATTGTGCTCATGAAAAAATTTTAAAAGGGGAGGGGGGGGGTGTCCTGAGAACGAAACTTATTGATTTTAACTTATACTTCGATGTATTTGTCATGGAATTCCAAAGAAATAATTGATGAGAGATGAAATGTTTTTTTTCCTGTGTTTGTTGGGTGGAGGGTGAAAGTAGCCAAGATAGAAAAAATTGGCTCGTGTCACAAACTATTACAAAAAATATTTGAAAGCCAAATCAGTCTCCTTTCTCCGAAGCTTGTGAAACCATCTCTCTTTCATTTTACACCTCTCTTAAATCTCGACTCAATGGCTGCTGTTTTCCATATTTTGTTCATTTCAAAAATGAAAATATTTTCTTCCTAAGCGATTTTCGTTTCACGTTAAGAGAAAAAAAGCATGAACAAACAAATAAGTTTGGTGAGATCATAGTATTATTTCGTCTTAAGCGTTTTCATGTTAAACGTATTTCTCTGTATATATAATTATACATTCATCATTCATGTTTTCTTTCGTAGTGAAATCTGCACTAGCTTGTCCATCATGGTATAAACTTTGATAGCGGCGATTTTTAGTTAAGTTATGAGTTGTCTTTTGATTCAATAATAGTTATGCCTTTTAGAATAATTGAAAACCCTTCATGTCAAATGGAACTAAACAAAAAAATAGATATTGAAATTACGAGAGCAAGGTATTAATTTTGGGTGCCGCCCTTATCATTTGAACTAGTGAATAACTACGAGGACCACACATTTTCAAATAGCTGTTGTATAGGTAGTTCTACATGTACATTAGTTATGAGATTTAAAGTAAAAGCAAATTTCGAAACTGAATTTTAATATTATTTTTTATATCTAATAAAAGTCGGAAAATTAATTAATAATTTATACAAAAAAAATATTTAAAAAAAAGGAAAAGTGGAGGAAAGGAAAATGTATTTGTTTGAAATTTCAGTTTAATATGATATGCTTTTATATAATTCGTTATAAATGGAAAAATCTAATTTAAACAATCGGGATTTTTTCCAGCATACATTTATAAATAAATTTGTTGTAAATTACAAAAGTTTGTAAACTGTAATGCATTAAAATTTTATTTTATTTTTCAGTACAATGCCATTTATAGAGTGATTTTAAAAGTACTACGAAGACAATTAAGGTATCCGACTACTAGCGATATCTTTTTTTAAAAAAAAATGGTGATATGGGGACTTTTATGTGGTTTTTAGATTTGTTTAGTATATTTAAAAAAATATGCTAAAACTAAGAAGAGAAAAATAAATTATTCTTATAAAAGGAGAAAAAATTAGTAAAAAATTACAAAAAATAATATAAACGGGACTTATTCTGTACCAAAAGTTTATAAACAAATTTTCAATTTTTGTATTCTGAAGTGTTGCTATGTTATTCATTTTTAAATGACATTTAGAATAAGAGATAACTTAATTTTTACAAAAACTAGAGCACTTTATCTTAATTATATGAAATTGCTTAAAAAACAGTGATTATATTCACATAAGGGACTATAAATTTTGTAACAAAACAGTGATTGATAAATCGGAAGATTAAAACACATCTACTATTATACAAAACATAAATAAAAATTTCAGTTAATTATTTTCAAAACTTTTTCAGTAATCGCTGTCTCTATTTGAGCATTTAAAAAAACACATTTCGAGTAAAACGCGTTTTAAAGTATGTCTTGCTTAAAGCAATGGCATCTTCTTGTACTAAAACACTTGTAGTTTTTGTTCTAGTGAATGGAAAATAATAAACTTGGTATTTTTATAAAGTTAATATGATGGTGTATAAAATAAAATCATAAAAAATTAAATTTGTGGCAAAATTTACATTTTTAAAGTAGTCAGATTCCTTACAAGTTCCTACCTTTGCTGAAAAATACCTACTTTTGTAAATACTTTACTAATCTTTGAAATGTCTTACTTCTGCAAAGTATCTACCACAGTAATTCTCCACTTCATATACTATAATTTCTTATACAAATTAAAAATACGGAAACAAAATTTATTTCCCTTCTAGCAATATACACATTATTATAAGCATTTCCCCCGACAAAAACAAATATTTTCGGTGTTCAATGGTACCATCAAATACGCAAACTGTTCGTTAAATTCGGGTTATGTTGAATATCTTGCTTCGAGCTTCGTGGAGATTATTGGCTGTGGAACGCATAATTTTAAGTTATTATGAGCGATGTGCTCGATAATTGAGTAAATATATATATCTCTCTCCTATTTTTTGTTCCACATAGCTTTCAGATCCATTTGAATTCTATATGCAGTATTCATTATTTCTCTAGGAAATTTCTAGGTTGAATTAAGATTCAAATTGACAATAATATTCTCTGATTTTTAAATTCTCCGTCTGCACTATGGAACTAAAGCAGCTAGGTAGCTTTTAGAATAAATGGCAAAAAGCTTATAGATTCAAGATTTAAAGTCCTAAATCTATGTGCTATTCACGAAGAATAAACTAATGACTTACTTTTTTTGTCTTTCTTAATCTTCGTCCTCACATAAGGTTTTCTTCATTGTAATTTACCTAAACTTTTTTCGGTAGTTAAAAATACGCTTTTCCTGAAAAAGAGTCTTCTCGATTGTTGTAAAAGAGTTCCAGTATTTGTGCTGCATATACCTACTTAGCTCCTCAATTGACTCGGGCATATATATACGCCTCAATCAGGCGGTGCGTTAACTACCCCTGCCGTATATAAACGTCTTTCTGAAGTGTGATTATTTCGATTGCGCTTTTCGTAAAATTATTCTGAATCTGAATTAATCGAGGATATTTGATTGCTTCAAACTTCAAACAAATGATCTTGACTTACTTATTTCAAAGTAGGTTTTACTCATTTATGCTTTTTTTGTTTCCCCGATACACCGCATAACTACGCGGATCGTTGGGAAAATCGATAACAGCTGGAAGCGAATTATGTAACTTTTTCTCGACAGTTAAAGGATTAATAAACAGCATCTTATAAATTGTAAGATATATCATTAAATTGTATATTTCTTGAATAGTTTGCACGATAAAGTCAGATTTTTATTCATGTTTATCCCAAAAGCATATATATTTCTTACAAACTCTGTTTAGATATCCAGTTTCGAGCTAGGACTTGTTTTTCCATTAGTTGTATCCTGTAAGTTTATGATAAAAATCAAGAATTTTAGAACGAAGACTTCTTTAATTTAGTGAAATTTTCGGGCATCATAATTGAATATGATCCCAATTGACAGCGTACCGTAAAATTCGGCAAATAAATATAATAACGCTTACCTATACTTTCAAGCTAATTTTTTTAAATTTTTAGGCATATTCGCTGTATAATGCGTATCCTTTTTCTCCGAAGAATCTTGAAATATTCGTGTGTAATGCTGTTAATGTTTTGAAGTCATTTATATATTTTATGTTTTACGCAGGCTTTAGAAAAAAAAGTGATGTACTTCTAGAAGTACAACCCCATAAAGTTCATAAAGAATGCCATTTCTTTTAATTAAACAGTATTTCGTTTGTCGAAGTCTAAGAAGAATACGAAGCGAAAGTTCGCTGTCGAACTTTTCTCTTATCTTCTTTTTTTTATTTTTAAGCTCTTAATTTTACACCGGGCGAAAAACGAACACCTATAAATTGCGATCTTATTTTTTTGTGTCACAAGTGAGTTTAACACGCAAGATTTTGCGGTTGTTGTTGCTAATCCTCCAGAGTCTGATGAAGTAAGACAAGATCAATTGAATCGTCAAATTTTAAAAAGTCTATTGAGAGTCAACGAGCTCATATGAAGGAGGAAATGTGCAGCTTCTGTTGATCCAAGAATCGGAGTACCAAATGTTAGAAGTCTGTCTTGGGTCTAATGTCTGCTGATTTTGGCTGGACATAATGGAATGGCCTTCATGTCTAGGGTGTCCTTGCAAGGATTGAACTCCCAATGTACAATGAACCAATTCCACCTAGAAACACCCTCCTGCCACGATGAGACAATCAGCAGGATTTGGGAGAGTATATTTATGAAAGAAAAAACAATGAGAATAAGACACAGCGATATATAAAATTATTTAGCTTGAAACAGAATAAGGCATAATACTTGCAGGATGGCAAGATAAAGAGAAATTATATGATAAATGATGACATGGGTCAATAAACTGTAGTTTATATATGTTATATTATAAATGACTACTTTTCAATAAATATTTTGATATTTTCCCTTTTGATTTATCTCTTTTCGTACATTTCAAAATTTCACCAATTTTTCAAGATCTAATTAAATACAAAAAGGGAGATTTCATGTGAATTTATAGTTACTTTTAAGAAACTTTGTAAAATTTTATTTACTTCAAAGAAATCAAGAGAAAAAATATATAATAGTTCTGAAAAATACATTACTCTACGCCCCATTTTCGAAACTTCGAAGGTAATTCTAGACAGAGTCAATAAGTAATTGATTTAAGTGGGTCTGGATACTCAAGTTCCTAAAATTGGACACTTTCCATCTACTTCTACTTTCCCTTCGAAACTATTTTTTTTTAACAATTTTTTTTCAAGGGGAAAAAAGTATTATTTTTCATTCTCTAAAGTTTGCTCCTTTCATCCATCAATGTCAAATTGTCGATAGTTCTCTTGTATGAGAATCAAAACTTTTAGGACACATGGGGGAGATTGCGGTTAAAAACACAATTGTTCTTATCGTGTTTGAGGTCGAATGAAAAAATCAGGATTAACTGATAAAAACCTATTTGATTCACTTCTGAAAACATTTTCCACCTTTACTTTACCCCATGTTTGTTTGTTCATAGAATTTTTTTCTTGGGCTTAGAAAGAAGTAAACATGTTCGAAAAGGAGAAAAATAAATTCTTTTAGAAGTGAATTTTTATTCATAGTATCAGGTTTCTATCCTTTTGCTACTGTGAACCTTTTTTCTCTTAAGAATTTTGTTAAAGTAATTTCTTTTTAATCTTATTGAAGAACAGAATTTTAATTATTAAATTATCTTCGTTTGAAAATACTTTTGTTAAACTCTCAAAAAATTGTGGTATTGTTTTTCAGAAATAATACAGTAAACAGATGATAATAAATGTGATTTTTCTTATTTGGAAAACGAGTTGATCATCGAAAGATTGAGGAGTTTTTTCACTTTAATTGATAAACGAATTAGTACTTTCTTACAAGAAAAATGTTTAAATAACTCAGAAAAAAAGAGCATTGAAAGAAACCTTATTTTTTTCCCTTTCAAGTGAGCTAATTAAGAGAAATAATTGAAGTATGTTGTTACTGTATATCTTAAATCTCATTAAGATTTTGAGATAAAATCACATAATTAGTATGCTTGTTCCTTAAGACTTAAAAAAACAATTGTTATTACCTTGGTATTTTTATAAATCTAATAAGATGGCCTATAAAATAAAATAATTTTAAAAAAATTGGCAAATTTTGGCCAAATTCACAATTTTAGGGTGGTCGGATACCTTAATGAAAAGAAAAATTGTTTCTTTCAATAACATCAAATTAAGTTTATGTGTAAAACCGGGTTTTTATGAGCAAAAAATAAATAAAATTTAAAAATTTTATAATTTCCAAAAATAAATATTTTTGTAGTAAAATATTGTGTGTGTGTTCTCGGATTATTTAGCATTTTTAAGAGTTAAAACACCGTTACAAAAGCCATACGGTCATTTTATATTATGAGAACATTTTAAATCTCCGTATAAACTGAGACGTTACTTAAAAATACTAACTTAATTAATTAGCTTTAATGGATTAAAGTCCGAAAGTTGAGTATTTCTTATGTCCCCTTTTGTCCTTTCCTCCAAAAAAAATTTTTGTACAAAAAAAATTTCAGTAAATTAGAATGCGGCAATGAAGGTTTAGTATATTATATTTCACCTACCGCCTACACAGGAACATCCCCTGGCTCTCTGCTAAAAATCAAATGTGACCATGGCTTCCAGACTATTCTGGCTAGACTAACAAGTAGCCACCTTAAATGTTTTTTTAATAATGGAGGAAAAAACCATTCTTGTGAAAATGCTGTGATCATCCATTTTCACTGGATCTCATTCTGGGTGGCATCAGACTTCCTAAGGAGGTCCGACATAAATCCCCTTATTATTAAAGTTTTTTTTTTTTTTTTGGCTGTCAACAAATTTCTCGAACTGATCTGACATACGTCCGATCTTTTGGGGATAAGCTACAATAACATCATAATTTTAGTTTACCTTGAAGGAAAGGGCTATTGATCATTTAAAAGATAAGAATTAGTAAAAAAAATTGCTTAGTTCAAGCACAGACTTTGAGTTACGATTGATTATTTTCCTTTAATAATCATTTATTCTAATTATTCTAAGAAGAGCATTAAACTATTAATCGAATGGACTAAAGGGAGATATTATTTGATCAGGTGAACCTGGTAATAAGCTTATTTACCAACGTTGTATGCGGTCATCCATGAATACATACTATGCACTCTAATATTGTCATCACTGCATTTTGTCCATCTCCAGGTACTCAAAATATCGTCACTTTCTAAATTTCCTCTTCCATCTGAAGTATTTAATCTTGTTTATATTGACATTCTTTGTCCTTTAACGCCATCAAAAGTAGCCGCTTTCCCCTGATCCTTATCTCTTCCAGAATAAATGACTGAGACTATTGTATCAGCTTTTATTGCTTGCTCATTATGTGTCTCGTTTCTGAATTGGTCACCATTGATCGTAGCAGAAATTTTGAGTCTGTACAGTTACAAATTTATCGAAATTCTTCAGTTATCAACGAATACATACCCAAACGTGTCATTTACAAGCTGATGGGATGGTAGAAAGGCCCTACAGGTTTCTCAAAAGTGTTTTGGTAATTGTTGATCTATTTCATTGGAGCGAGACCTTTCCGTCTGTCCTACTAACAATTACTTCTGCAATTCGCTAAGATCTGTAAGTCATATGAACCGAATTGGTTCACAGAACAACTCAACATCTCCTTGAGTAATTTCTTCAGTCTTATGGACATTTACAGACAGTTTCGCCTGCATAGGTCCAAACACTACGCCAAAAATCATCGCATCATGCCAAGCAATCAGCATTTATTTCAATGGACTAACTCTTGTACAGCTTTTCAAAATTGTTATTAAAACAATCACATATGAAGTTGAAAATTGAATGTTGAATTGAATGTTCTAAGATTTTTTTTTAATATTATGTACATTTATATTCAGTTTTATTTTTAAAATATCCTGTCTGCAGTTAATTGTTAATTCTGTCTTGAACTATTATGCCGCAAAACTTAAAAATGTTTGTAAAATTTGACGTTAATAAATGATTAATGTGGTGTAGCTAATTTCTCCAATTATTGATATTCTTGAGGAAGAATTATAAATGTATTATATATTAACTGTATAAATATATAAATGATTACAAAGTTAGTTAGTTGTGTTTTTGCTGTAAAATAGAATGTGCTATTGTTTATTTTTGATAGAACTGAAACCACAAAAGAAACATTTTTTTTTCACACACTTGTTACCTTTAAGATATGAAAATATAATATAATGGTATTTCTGAAACCCCTAAAATGTTTTCCAGGTATCTCTTCAAGGATTTGTTGCATTTTTTTAAAAGACACCACAAGTGTTTTCTTTGCTTTGAAAAAAAAATCTTAGTAACAAAATTCAATACCGAAGCTTCGCGCAACACTCGCAAAAAAAGTATATTCTTATTCAGTAACTTCGCTTACGTTGCTGTTTTGAGGCTTAACACTTCGTCTCTTGGAGAAATAGGCTATCAAATTCAACTTATTCTCCATAGATAAATTCTTTTCAATTTGAAATAAACACAACGAGCATTTTTCATCCATTCTATCCCCATGTCAGAAATCGAAGGAATATAAATTTTATTTGAAAAAAAAAATCAGTCACACAATTCAGCGTATTCCAGCTTTATCATCGAGGACCACGTGAAGTATAAGTAACTAGATAGGATATTCTGAAAGATAGGTAGATAGTATATGTTTGTAAGTTTATGGGCTTAATGTCATTTTTTGTTTGTTTGTTTTTTTTGCAAAATTCTTCATTTTTTTTAGGGAATAATGAAAAATTTACGACTGTTCTTGCTTTTTTTTTCTTTTTAAAAATTTTAAGTTATTAGAAAAAGTATATACATTTCACGCTGGAACGAGTATACATTTGTTCAACACACACACACACATTTATGGTTTTCTCTGAAATAAGGGTTAAGTTTAAAAAGATAATAAGAATGACTAATTTAAAACAATATAGGATTATATTTTCTTATTATCGATTTTATAAGTTTGTAATAACCCCCCTTCCCGTCTACCCTGTGACCCAGCTAAAGGTGAAAGAGGAAGGGAAGGATGATTCGACATGATAATTTCAAATTATTTATTCAATGTTTAAATTAACGCAGAAACAATTCAATGCAACATAATAAATAGGATGTTCCAATCAGTCAACAGAGGGAAGAGATGAGAGTCGCGTTTTGGGAGAAAATATCTAATAAATCAAGTACTTTAAAATAATCGATCTACTACCTCAATAATACTTTACATGGTAGATATGTAACTGTTGGCTACTTAACCTCTTTAATACTTTAAATATCAAACGTAATATGAAGGTGACTATACCTGAACTGTAGGCAGTCTTCTTATTAATTAAGGCTTGATCCTTCAAATATCACCTTCAGTCTTTAATCTCTCCCACGGACTTTCTAACCTTTTCTTTTCGGTATTCTTCTCTTTGTATCTGACTTGTCACCTTTAATTAACTAACTTTCTAACCACTCACTTTCTAACTAACTCAACAACTTTCTACTATCTTTCTAGTAAGAGAACCCGAACTAATTTGCATATCAGGTCTTCTTCTTAGGAGAAGGTTGATAATTCTTAATAGCCCCAAAGATTTCCCAAGAGGGTTAGTGTAATGACGCGTATAGATCCGTCACAATTTTGCTCTATAGTGAAAAAAAATATGGTCATCATACAAAATATTAATATGGTCAAAGAATGTAAGAATTAAATATATGATAAAGGTTGAAAAGAATTACTTGAATTATAGTTAGTTTTCCCATTTTTCGGAAAAAAATATTTATTATAATCTGTTAATATATATTGTTAGTATTTCTCTTTCTTGATATTTATATGCATCGCTTACAACAGAATGAATTTCCTCTTTAGTCGGAGGGAAAAATCGTCGCGTTTAAATGAAAGATTTAAGAAAAAATTTCGAAAGACATTTAGTTTAAGAAGCTAAAAATCACTTTATAACATTTATGATTTCCTTCATTTAGGGAGCTTGTTTTTTAAAAAGGAAAGTATTCCTTACTCTTATTTTTTGAACAATAATATTGGTATTATATTTATTAATTTCGTATATACTTTCCACATTAACTTTAGAAGATATTTTAGAAAGAGAGACACTTAAAGAAAGATTATACTTTAAAAAGATAATTTTACTATATCACGGATAATTTTGAAGGAGAACTGATTAAAATTTTACCCTCTAAAAATAGGTATTAAGATGTATAGAATACATAGGCTATAGAGTAAGAAATACATCTATTCTATACATCTATACATCTATGTATAGAATACAAAGATGTATAGAAAGTAAATAAAGAAATAGAAATAAATATATAAAATTATGTGACACTTACTGTGAGGGGACCACTTGTCCGCCTAACGGCAGGCCAACCCGCAATGTGCAAATTATACATCTGTTTATACTCATTGCTCAAATCGTAAAACTGTAATTTCTTGTTGTTGTTTCTTATCCTCGAAAGATATGACATATGTTAGATCAGCTCCAGAAGGTTATTTACCTCCAAAAAATATAATAAGAAGAAGATAGGATGCTAAATTCCCCTGAAATCCGATGAATCCAAGAATGTAATCTGGTGAAGCTGGATAGTCACAAAATTTCTTAAAAGCTGGGTGGATTTTTCTACCACTATCAGAGGAAAGACATTACAGATGGCTACTTGTTAGTCTAGCCAGAATAGTCTGTGAGTCACGGTCGCATTTGATTTCCAGCAGAAAGCCAGAGAATATACCACTGGTGTGTGGGTGGAATACGCCATTTTAAATTGAGTCAAGACTTTTCATATGATCATAGTTTTGAAAAGTAAACGAAGTCCCAGTATCCTTGTATTATCATTACCTTCTATGCCCAGATTGTAATTTATATGTATTATGTAATTCTAATGGAACTTGGCGAAATATTGTTGATACAGAGAAGTTGGCATCAATTTTAGAGACCCTATTTGGTGACTTGGTAACCAAAAATAAGCATCGCAAAAGACTTTTATATAGAGAGGAAAAAATATACCTTATGAACAGTTTCAAAAAGAACTCTCCTAAACATTCTATCAATATCGAAAAGTTCTTTGAATTGTATTTGGTCTTCCTCTACAACTACGAGTTCAAACAGGTTTTTGAAGTGCATTTGCTTTTGTCCACTAAGCAGTTTATTGAAAAGATTCAGGATAAATTGACGGTAAAATAGTCTCAAAGAGAGTGGAAAATCACGGATGAGAAATTTTTAGTACGTTTAAAATGACTTCCGTAAAAACTATTGAGTAGACAATTGGGAAAAGGGGGATGAAAAATCTTTTTGAGATTTCCAAGAGGAGATACCCGTTTTAATTCTTAATACTTCGATCGATATTTTTAGTTGCCTAATTTTTATATGACATAAATGTGTTCAAACTAAAATTATTACTTAATGATAAAGTATTAGCTATGCTATAAATTATATTAATGTAGCTCAAAAATTACATGTTGTACAAAAAATAATTATACACCATACAAGTAATTTAAAATATAGAAACTTTCATTATATCATATTCAACTATATTTTTGTGAAAAAAATAATTGGTGGGTGATATAATGGTTTAACTGTGCAAACGATTGACCCACAGAATAGCATTGACGTCATCCAAACAAAAGATTAATCTGAATTTCATAAAATGGAAAACCATTATGATGTAACAAATCTAGAAGTGATGTTACAATCTATTGTTTATTACAGAAGCCATGATAAATCCGCGTATTAAGCAGATTCAAGCGTTTACAGAGTTCAAGTCTATATTTCCTTCAGTAAATGTTGTTACTTCAGAAAAAAACAATTATTCATAATTTTCACTTTTTAAAAAAAATTATTTCGCAATATAAGTAAATATCTTGCAATTATAAACTCGTGTATGAGGCCTTTGGGCATTTCGATTTTGGATATATCTTCGATCTGGTTTCAATTTTAAAAATCTTTAAAGTTATTAAAAATGAAAATTAGGAGTTCAAATCACGAGAAAGCAAAATGACCTTAAACATGAAATAAATGACACCAATAGTGAAAAATAATTTTGAGAGTTAATTAATTAATTAAATTAACTTTCCGTTTGGCGCGCGAATCTGTGAGATGCAAAGTAAAAATAATTTCGGCCTCGCACCCACACGGTGAGCCAAAACGCGCTCCTCTTTCTTCTATCTGTCTTTTATCACTCACACTAGGGTTGAGTGTCAATGATGCTGTCACCTATTTCACATTTCGGGTGGCAGAGGCTTTTGAATCTGATAGATTCAGCGCGCCCAACTACGTAA
Source organism: Trichonephila clavata (assembly GCA_019973975.1). Lineage (NCBI taxonomy): Eukaryota > Metazoa > Arthropoda > Arachnida > Araneae > Nephilidae > Trichonephila > Trichonephila clavata. The sequence goes on along the minus strand of BMAO01020078.1, from coordinate 1,806 downwards.
ATTTTATTGTATTTCCAATTTATCGTTAATTTTCATGTTTTTTTTGTAACAAAGAGAATATAGTTTTCAGTTTAAAACTAAAATAAAACTTGAAGCAAGTATTGTGCAAGTACTTTAAGATGGTTTTTGTGCTGGGAGTTATGATGCATCTGAGAGATGCCGGGTGAATACGGTTTGAGAATAACATCCGTATGTCTCTTTCATTACGACTAAGGATTAAAGAAATATATTTGATGTATAACCGCTGTTCAAGACAAAAAACCAAGATAAACAACACCAAGAACTGAGAAGTGGAAGTACTGTTCCCCTTGTCAGGAGATCAAGAAAAAATACTATTAAAATTTTGCTTTGTAAAATGCGAAAAATTCATGTGTATTAAACATTATAAGATGATTTACGAAGACTGCAACAAAGGATCTCAAAATGTAAATAGGTAGTGGTGACAAGTGATACTAACATTATATATATATATATATATATATATATATATATTTGATTTTTTTTATTTTAAATTGAAATTTCTGATTATATCTTAAACATTATTTTAAGGCGTGTGTAACATTCGTATGTACTTAATGGAGTCAAGCTAGTGCCAAAATAATTAATTAAAATTGCTTTCAGCATTAAGAGTATTTTTTTATTTTTATAGAGTTAATTTGTTTTGTTTATTGAGATGGTTAACAAAGAAAGTTTCAACTTTCCTATACCTTTTTACTTTTTTTTCGTGTTACATTACTGTTTTTCTCACCCTCTTTTTCAAAACATCGTAACTCCTTCGTTTTGTGTCATTTAATCCTTAACGGCCATTGAATGCTTGGGAATCATAGATTTTGATAGGTACTTCAATTTGTTATATATTGCTTCAGTAACAGTCCATTATTTTGATAGGAAGGTTATGCTATATAGATAAAACAAAATTAAGATTTTCAGCGACAAACAATATTTTAGAGGGAGAAAAAACATTGCCCTTGAATGTCAAATTTTACCAATAAAATGATTAAATCCTCTCCAAATGAAAGTATGAGGTGATACATCTGAAAGATTCTGCGTAGAAGGTTAATTAAGCAAATTATATAGTCCAATTTCTTAAGTCATTGTATCTGATAACAGATGTGTCAAGCTGTGATGAAAAATATGAAAATTATTAAGTGTGTTTAATTTTTTTGACAATTGTTAATTCTGTGAAAGGTACCTTGTGTTCTAGCTTAATAAAATTGGAGATGAGTAGAGTTTTCAATAAGTTTTGACTAATTTCATTTTGTGCCATAGCATGTAAGTTGGAATGATTATTACATAATTATTCTAATTTAGCTTTCTTAGCTTTCTTTAGTTTCCTTCTGTGAATATTTAATCTATAGAAAAATATACATGAAAACTCATATATTAAATTTGTTAAATAGATTTCAATTTCAAATCGCTGAGCTTTGCAAACACCTTGATTTATTTAAGCATTTACTTTCCAAGAATTGCCTTTGCATTTTCAAACAGCTGGTTCAATTTAGTAAACCATTAAGATTTCCCAAGAGACTGTGAATGTTAAGAGGAAAATCATGACTTACCGCCAATATTTGGCAGTGAGAAATGGACTGTAATAGATTAGTCGAGAAATTTTATGTTAAGTTATAAGTGCATTGAAATGTAAATATATTTTCATATCAGATACAAATAATTTTCGACTAAAATGTATACTTTTAATGCATGTTAATACATAGTAACGTTTACTTCGATAACTTTATTGAACTCGCATGTTTACTTTCTTGTAACAATCTAATACTTTGATGGCTAAATTTTAAATAAAAATAATAC